>AYEL01089828.1:0-35630 GCA_000484575.1 Olivierus martensii | reverse complement strand
TTTTTTTTTTTTTTTTCCGTGGAGGAAAAATTAAAGAGACGAAACTTTTTAAACTTTTTCTTTAGAGAAATCAATAAATTTGACATTTTACAACAAAATTTTCACAGATATAATGACAACTGAATCAAGAATATATTATTTTTAAAATGCACAGATAACAGTGACGTTAATCCCTTTAAATATATCACCTTCCTTTTGTTGTAAAGGTTAATAATTTCCATAATTCGGATCTTTCAGAAGAATTTTATTAACATACGACATTTTTCATTGAAATTATATCTGAATAAATAATTATATGCAGCGAAATATCGTCTTATCTCTTAAAATATAGAACTCTCAGTTATCTTTAATTTTGATGATGATTTCTAGTTAATGTCTTCTAATGCAAAAAATATAAAGGAATTCTCATTAAATGTTATATTTTATAGGAAACAACATGTAATTCAAGCAGCATGACATAGGATACATTCTATAAATTAAATTCTCATTGGAGAAAGAGGAAATTTCTTTTTTTGTGCTTCTTTAGAGAGGTCAAAGCCACTTGCAATTAGTGTTCTCCTTACGTTGTCAACAACAGTGTAAAGTTTCTTTTCGTCACAAAAGTTTTTCTTTGTCGAAATTTTCACAGGAACAAATGGCCTCTGAAATAGCAGAGGGAAAGTAAAAGTAGACGAACTATAGCTTGTCCAGTGGTCATCTATTTGAAATTCTGTTCAAACCGTCAGACTATCTCTTAAGCTAGACGGTGGAGGTCTGAAGTTCCATTTCATGTATACGTCTTATTCTACAGTCGAAGATCTGGTACGTGAGAGGAATTCCATAAATCCGGTTACACATCTATTAAACAGCATTTTTGGTTGATGACTTACTTGTCAAGAACCAAAAAAATAATACCGATACATTGTTTCCTGTCTTGTTTAAGTATTGAAACTTTGTATTCAGTTTGATCTTCGGCTTTTCGTATAAATTTCGATGCCTCTCTCGCTCTCTCTCTCTCTCTTCTTATAAATATATATATATATATCAAAATATATTTTATATTAATTCTATTTGATTGGCATTGATAAATAATTAATAAATCCCATATTATTATTTAAACGTAAACCAAGAGAGCATGAAATGCAGTAAGTTTAGCACATCATTCATAACTTTGTTTGTAATAATTAATTATCAATATTTTATAATAATTAGTATATTCATGAATAGTAAGTATATCAGTCTCTCACTTTAATTGATTTTAAAATTTATTAAAGCTTTTGAGTTGATAGTAAATTAATAATATTAAGAGATCGAATTAATAAATTACTCAATATATGTTATTTCTCTTATTATAAATTTATTTTATGAATAAATTTACGTTATTATAGTTTAAATTTGCATCTAACAATGGATTGTGACGTAACAATCGACTGTGACGCGATAATGAAATTATATGTCGATTACGCGAATTTTTTATTTTTATTTTTCGGATTTCGTCTTAAATATTTAATATATAATTAAATGCAATATCTAGAAGACAAATTCCATAAAGATTTCACGTTTTCTTTTAGTTTTTAAAATTATTTATTAAAAGTTTCTTCACGCGTAATAATATCGAAGAAAAAGATTTTTTTTTTATTATTATTATTACACTTAATGCCTTTAGGCTTTTATCTGTTTCGCATCTTTTTATAATTGCTTTAGTTACTTTCGATTGTAAGTCGTTTTTTTAATATATCTGAATCCTGAACTTTATAAAAAATTAATAATAATAAAATAATAATAATAATAATCTTACATTTTAATTAAAAATTGAAGCCAAACATTTGCAATATAATTTTTTTCTTCTTCTTCTATCAAAGTAAAAATATTTAAAAAAGTTGAAAATCCAACAACTAAATGAAGGGAATTACGCTACAATTAATTTTAAAAATTTGCGTTAAAAACGGTTTTCGTAATAAGAATTAAATTACTTGTAATTAATATAATTACACATTTTGGTAATTTAAAATTTTACATTTGAAAACAATTAATTATCGTTGTTTAATTAATATTAGTAAGAAAAAATAAATAAATAGATGTGTGTATCTGTGGAAGAATAGGATTATCCTTCTGCTCGTTAATATAAGATTAAATTTGGATGCGTTATAACAAATTATGATTAATCTACCGGTGAAGCTCTTATAATTTTCAGGATACGTAATTTCTCACTAGCTTTTCCTGTTAATGATAATTTTACTTTATTATCCTGTAGAGTTGTCACGTAGAGCTTTCAGTTAATGTATAATCTGCCACTTTTACTTATTAAGCTATAATAAGTAGCAGATTGGGGTGTGTCGAGAAAAAATGCGAACATATAGACGCCATTAATACTTACATTCGTAAAAACTATGTTATATATTCGAAGTTATAAGTTTCTTAAGTAGTTTTTAGTTATTTTCCCGAAGGATATTAAGCTATAATAAGTAGCAGATTGGGGTGTGTCGAGAAAAAATGCGAACATATAGAAGCCATTAATACTTGCATTCGTAAAAACTATGTTATAGATTCGAAGTTATAAGTTTTTTAAGTAGTTTTTAGTTATTTTCCCGAAGAAAAGTGAGACTTATAACATCATCTTTGGTATCTGTGTGTCTGTCACTAATAACTTACGAAATAATCTGTATATTTTTATGAAATTCTCTATGTATGCTGTGTCATTAAAGTTGCCCTGAGGTAGTACCTTTTAACCATCCTGCAGCCATTTAAAAATGGCGGATAAACTTTTCACGTTTGCCTAATAATGTAGCCAGGGTTGGACTATCAAATAATCCAAACTGGGGTCTTCTTTCAGATTGATAATATATTTTAATCTTGCCTTTTTAATCATTTTAAAATGATGGACACGTTCGCAATTAATTCTTCCGTTTAAAGTATCATATTCGATTTATATGCAGAGAAAAGCATTAAATAGTAGATATGAAAATGATTAAAAACTGATAACTCGTCCCAAATCTTAATTTTAAAATGTTTACTTTGACAGATTTTTAAAATTCGCTACTTAAAATCACTCTCAGCATAATTACAATTGCACTTTCCTCTTTTTTTTTTGTTTTTAATAATTGCATATATCAGTAGCCTGTATAATTTTTAAATCCTCAGCAATATCTATCTATTTTTAATTCAAAACTAGAAAATTAAGTGCAGGAATAGAAAAGAGAGGGAGAGAGAGAGAAGAGAGAGAGAGAGAACCAAATTACGGAATGATTTAACTCAATGAGCTTTTGCACAACGTATTTCTGAATAATTAGTCAAGCGGCAAATGATCTTCCATTGCAAAGAAACAAAAAATTGGTTCTTATTAAGGAGAATCTAATAGAAGCCTGTCTTACAAGCTAACTTCAAGAAAGAGAAAAGCCGCTGGAAAGGGGATAGAATATTTCCTCCCTAAACCTGTCTTAAAAGTCGGACCGCTTCCATATGCATCGCTTGTTATACGATGTCAAGATATACCAAAGCTGCTTTCGTTGTTTGAAGTCCATCTGTCTCCAGGCAACCTCTTTGTCTGTTTACTGTATTTTTCTGAACTAACATTACTTTTTCACAAACTTTATCAGTTAATTTCTATTGATAAATTTTCTTTTTGTAAAAAATTCTAATTAATGACATTTTATCTTCCGTCTAAATCTGTCTATAAGTTATTTTTATAAAAACAAACTCGATATTCTTAAAATAGAAGTCGTTATATATATGTATATGTGGTTAAATATATTACTTTTTTATCTGCATCGCCGGTATCTTCTACCTGAATGCGTTTTTAAATTATTTATATTGAGGGATAAATAGGTTATGTTCGTGGTTTTTAATAATAATAATAATAATAATACATTCGCTAAGTTCTAGCAAAGCGTAATAATGCGTGACTTTTGTATAGAATTTCTATAGTAGAGAGGGGGAAAAACATACATTGCATCTATCAAACAGATTTGTCTATATTTCATTCCTAACTAGGTTTTAAAAAAAGAAATTTCGTTTACTTTAAAAGTTGTTTCGTGTACAGTATATATACTTCATTCTGGCCAACTGATCAGTGAGAGAAACGAGATCTACTTTAATCATAGCTTTACTTGTCGAATCCGCATCCTCATTCTCCGTCTGTCCCCCTTTTATCTTCTCGTTCCCCACCGGAAACTGGACAGGATCCTCAAGCCGGAAGGACGTTGGATGCCGTTATGACGTCATAAACCATCCGACCAATCGTAAAGCTTGATTTACGACGGTGGAAACCCGCCGGGACCGGTCTCCACAACCAAGGGTTCTGCTAATCTCATGGGTCTCATAAATAATATAGGGGTAAGCATAATCCTATAGTTGCGAAGCCAACTAATAATCCCTCTTGGACTTTTCATCACTTGGACGTAAGGGTTAATGGGATCGGACACCTAGTTCTGTTTCCTTAATGCTTCTGTAGCTTTTTGGTCTAACGTAAACGCCTTTAGATGATGCCGCCATAGTTGTTTAATGGCGAAAAGTGTCTGTCACTCATACTTTAAATTTTCGTTTCAGGAACGACAAAGAGATAGCATAATAATAAAAACTGTTTCTGGCTTTTGTAATGGATAAGATAATTAAGGAAGCCGGAAACTATCGATAAGCTTTTCACTCGACTGTTTTAATTGCATTATTCATAGTATAGTTTTACTATTAAGCATATTTAATCAGATGAGGAACTAAAGCGGACATTATACAGTTGATTTACTTAGAATTATCAAATTTTGTTGAAGAAATTTTTTTATTTAAACGTTTTTCTATACCTTCATAGCGCGTTCGAAATACTTAAAAAAGACGTAATCAGTATGCTTTATTCGAGTTGAATAAATACTCGGTATCAAGTTTCTTAATATATCTCTACTCTACATATCGATAATAACAAGTTATAGTTCAGTTAAACATTGAAGATGTAAGATTATAAGTAAATCTGAATGACTTATCAATAGATGGAGACACTTTCCAATAGAATATGTATCCGTTTAATAATCGAAGATGTTGCTCATACTCAAATTTTATGATTTCTTAAGTTATCAGAACATAAAACACAAAAAATCAATAATAACGTAAAGCAGAAATTTATATATAATGATTGCACCCTTTTCAGGAAACGTTTACGTTTCTTAAAATATTATTTTTAATTATTTCTATAAATATTAACATTTAATTATTATTATTTTTTTTTATTTTTAATGCTGTAAAAGAGTTTAATTAAATTGATAAAAAAAAAAGAAACACAATAAAATAATAATGTCACTAATTAAAATCTTCCGATCTTGCTGTAAAAGAGTTTAATTAAATTGATAAAAAAAAAGAAACACAATAAAATAATAATGTCACTAATTAAAATTGTTTTATTAAAGAAAATAAGTGTACAGTTCCGTCGATATAATATTAAAAATGTAATAAATTTTTTTAGATTTATGTATCATCTTTTAGCTGATTACTTTTTTCTTTCTTTAATATCTTTTTTGTGTATGTGAGTCAAAATTACAATTTTTGTTATATGCCTGGGAAATATAGAATATACCTTGTTTACGTTTAAAATTCTCATATGTAAAGGTTTTTTTTCTTTCTTTCTTTTTTCTCCTTTTTCTATACTAGTTATAATCTCGGTATATAAGATAACATTCCAGAAAAACGCAGAGTAAACAATTTTACCGTATTTTTGTTAAGCAAAGAATGTAATTCGGAAAAAAAAATAAGAAAAAGAAAAACGAGAAGAAAATATTTGAATATAATAATTCGGTATCGAAATTCTGATACATAAGCAAGAAATCAATTCGGTAACTAGTAAACTTAAACTTTAAATGCAAGAAAAATATTGATTTCTTGCCTAAAATGATTAATTATGCCTCTTCTGATTAAATAGTGTTTTTATTTTATGATTTTTCTTTTTCTTTTTTTAAATATACAAAAACAACATACGATTCCCTAGTGTTAAAAATATTATGAAATTTACTGGAAGTAAATTCAACAATTTGTATATATTGCTCGAATTTTTTTTCTTCACTATTATGTAGAAAGAAAAACTTTTAATATAGTTAGCAGTTTAATATTCTCTTAATGTCCTTAATAATTTTGGAAGAAATAATTCAAAATATTTTGTATCAAATATGTTTCGAATAAGAGAATTTAAGAAAGTTACGTTAAGGATCAACAAATGAGATTCAACAAGTAGAACAAATTTATTTCATACTGCTCACGTTGTTGCTGTTGAAGAAACAGTTCGTTCTTAGCTTTACTTCGATAATTAAGCGATCTATGTAGAGAAAAAACTTAGGAAACTTCTCATAACATTTTTATGTCAGTTAAACTATTCTTGTTCAAGAACTCACTCATGATACAAAACAGCATAGCAGTATAGGTGAATAAACGTAATATTCACTAGAAACAATTAGTTAACAGCTTTTCTGAGTTTCTGAAATATCAAATATGTTTCGAATAAGAGAATTTAAGAAAGTTACGTTAAGGATCAACAAATGAGATTCAACAAGTAGAACAAATTTATTTCATACTGCTCACGTTGTTGCTGTTGAAGAAACAGTTCGTTCTTAGCTTTACTTCGATAATTAAGCAATCTATGTAGAGAAAAAACTTAGGAAACTTCTCATAACATTTTTGTCAGTTAAATTATTCTTGTTCAAGAACTCACTCATGATACAAAACAGCATAGCAGTATAGGTGCATAAACGTAATATTCACTAGAAACAATTAGTTAACAGCTTTTCTGAGTTTCTGAAACTGATTAAAACTAAATTAACAGTTTAACTCTTCAATAGTAGATCCATGCTTATGCCTACTAGATTCATTCTATTGAACAAGCTTAAAATACGTTTCCACATAACGTAATTTTGCTTTGTTTACAATTTTCAGAAGGAAAAAAGAAGGTCTCTATTAACTTAAAATAAGTTTACTCTTACCAACACAATTTTCTCTTTAGAGAAATAAGATACACTTAGGCATTCATTAGCATTAAAGTAGTTACAGTTAAACTTAATACCTTAAGGAGATTCACATAATATAACGTTAGTACCTTAGTTGATAGCGGATAGAAGCAAGACTATTTTAACATTTTGAAGTTCGTGGCAAACATTTTTAGCCGCCATTAGCGAGTACGGTCGCGCATTTAATGTATTGATGTGTTATCAATTAATACTGCTGATGTTATTAGAGTAAAATTCATTTTTACGATTTTTAACTGATTTTTTTAAAGTGCTTTGAAGTGTTGTTTTGTAAACAGTTTCAAATACTTTTTACGATATGTCTATCAGATATATTTTGCGTGTGACAGCTTTAGAGTCTTTCCTTACTAATGATCTGATTTATCTGCATTATAACGTTATTTCATAATTTAAAAATTTAAAAAGAAATTCAGTAAGAATGAGAGGGAGAGAGAGAGAGAGAGAGAGAGACAGTGTGAGTGTGTGTATGTGTGTGTGCACTTGGGAAAGATACTCTATTAAAGAATATTAGAAGCTTCTGTTAAGTTGAAAAGTGTCATTTTTATAATATATTTAATCTTACTTTACCATTTATTATCCGGACTCTCGACTTTCAAACTGAAGGAGTTTTGACAGTTATGAGAACTTAGAATAATCGATTGACGCAGGCGCTCAAGGTATTTTCATCTTCTAAGGATAAAAATAAACCTTAAGTTAATTGATACTTGCTTCTTCCATGCAGCTGGTATTTTGTACGGCAATTAGGTTTTGAGACTTTGTCCCAGTGGTCCATTCTGCGAGGCGTATCCGCAAGAAAAAAACCCTTTATTATTCAAATCACAGTAATTCTGTACGAAGTAAACTGTAGGAAAAAAATGTTCAGTTTTTTTTTCTATATTTTCCTATAGATTTTATTTTTCACTCAGTTTTTCCTACAATTCTACACTGGAGATACACTGGAGATTATAGATTGTGTAGAAACTCCTAAAAGTTAGTTATGCAGAAGTTAACAACAGAGATTAGAAAGAATATATATATATTAAGAAACTGATCTTCATCATCATCATCTAGTCTCCATTTCTTCCACTGCAAGTATACTAGAAACCTTCTTAAAGTTTCTACAGGATCTACAATGAACAAGTACAGTTTATAGTCTGTATAGAATTATAGAAAAAACTGATTGATAAATATAAAATTCTGTAGGGAACATTTTTTCTTGTAGTTTCCTACAAATTTTTCTATTTTTTAATCAGTTTTCTTACAGTTCTACGTAGCTTGTAAACTGTACATTGTGTGGAAATTTCTGTATACTTACAGTGGTGATAGTGAAGAGTAGAAGATTATGACAAAGATCAGCCTACTTAATTACAGAATAAATATTTTTTAAGCTGATGTTCATAGACTTCTAGTCTCCGTCGTCAAACGTACTGCAAGTGTTCTTATATTTTAAGAGTTTCCACACAAACTGCAATTATTACAGTACTCATTATTTTCCTGAGTGTAAAAGATAGGAAACTATGTAAGAAAAACGTCCAGATTGTTTCTGAACGTTTCTCTGCGGACGGGAATAGCTCATAGTGCGTTAAACATGAAGTATGTACGACATTTTAATCACCGCTAAAGTTGCATACTAGAGACAAATGACTAAAAGTATAGAAAAAGGAAGATAGGCTAGAAAAACGAACGGATGTAACGTTAGTCGAATATGGGTGAGATCAATTTGCGGCCTTACAGTATGACCTCTAGGTTAATTGCAACCTCTGGTTGCATTGTGCTTGGTCGACCAGTTGGGAGAATTTAATGATGCTCCGACAAGGTGGGCAAAGAATGCTAGAGTCAAGGTGGTTGTAAGGTCTTTGGGAGTTAATAACGTTTTTCCCGTCATAGGTCGATGATTACTGCTTCCAGGTTCTTCTATAGACACGGTCTGCATTCCAGAAGAACAAAAGAAACGATGTTGATAACGAGACTCTGGAAGAAATGAGAACCAAGTACTCAACTCTCTGCCTCTGTTTATTGAGCAGTTGATTCAAAACACTTTTAACAGCGAATAAAATTCAATGGGCATCGATAAGGAGTCGTTCAAACTTTCTTTCTTTACATTAAAACTATTTAACTAACTTTATTTATAGTATAATTAAATTTAAATACGCCATTTATCAGGAAACTTTAATGAATATATTAATTTTAATATCGCTCTGGACCGGATCGAAAACTCTTCGCAGTTATTCATCCGCAACTGTTGTTTTTTTTTTTCTTTTTATTATTATTATACTTTTTTTTCTAGAACAAGACTTTTATTGTATAAAACATCACTTCGATCATTATTGTATCACAGCTCGGTGATTCGCATTGTGATACTTTTCTTGTAAAGGAGGAAAAAATAAAACAAAAAAGAAAAAAGAACAATGCCAATCAATATATATAATTATCAGGTTACTCTTCACATTTTATATATTTTTGAGGTTTTATAAAATGCTTAATAATGGTTCAATCTTATTAAATTTTCTGATTTTGATGAGTTTATAAGAGATATGTTTATTAAATTTACGACTTTTCAATTGAGGAAAGTGAAAGTTTGCTTTAAATCGTTATTAAATTTTTTGTTAGTAAAGAACAAACATTTCTCTCTTTTGAAATTATGTGAGTGTATGTGTGTGTATGTGTGTGTGTATTTTCTCAATTTGTACAGAAAATAGTATAAAATAACTCTTGCGAAACAAACATGAAAACTCAGATAACTTTTAAGAGTATTAAAAGTTTATATTTCTACAGATTGTGTTACTTTCCTGATATTTTATTTTATTTTATTTTTACTCTTATTGCTCTTAGTTTAACAGCTCTCAAATACAAGAAAATGCGGCTTTTTAGCGATGCTGTTCGACACACTTAACATTCTAACGTCCTATCGATCTAATTAATTGGTTTATCATTACTTTTTACGGTAAAGTAGCAAAAAAAAAAAAAAATGCGATAATAGGTTAACTCTCAGCATCATTTCTCTCTCTAGCTCTCTCTCATCAGTGTTTACGTATCAGATCTTCGTCATTTGTCAGCTTTGTTATCCTTTTAGCGAATGACAATATTTATTTATTTTTTATGTAATGGGATGTTCGGTAATCATTTTAAAATTAGAACTAAGGAGTCGTTCCTCATTAATGGATTAAGATGATCTCCTCAAACCGAAAGAAAAAGTGAGTTATAGAAAGAGACATTTTAATACTTTGCACAAACAAAATAATTGCCAGGTAGAGCATGGCCAACGTTTCGTTTTGTGTAACTTTGTTAAATATCTTTAATCATTAACGAATTTTTTTAAAAAAATCTTCAAAAATTCATATAGAAAGTAGCAAACTCGGCAGAAACGATGCAGAAGGAAAGGTAAAAAAATAAATAAAATATAAGAATAAGAAGAAAACAAAATTATTATATATATATAGAAGAATAACGTTTCGGTTTTTTTTTAATGATACGGCGACCACCGAGATCTACACTCTTTCCCTACACGACGCTCTTCCGATCTAAACATCATTTTCTATCTTTCGGAATTTGCATTAAATTATAGTCTGTAAGCATTTTGAAATTCACTACGCTTGTTTGAAAACTAAAATTACTTTCCTAAGTGATTTTGGATGATGTGATTTGAAATGGAAAAATTTCTTGCTGATATATCTTTTTTTAGAAAGAATTAAGAAGAACTTGCTGATACTGTGTAGACTGCCAAACCCATTATCGTCAATAACTCTTAATTGTTATCTTCATAAAATTAAGCAAATTTTTATCAATTTATAATTAGAATCGATTAAAAAAGTTATCACTTAATATATATATATTTATAGCTATATCTTATATCTGTTTTTTAAAACTGTTTTCCAACTCCAATTTAACTTCGCTTTAGAGGAATTAAGAGAAATTTAAAATTGACGAACTGCACTCTAATGAGGTAGATGGAATGTAGAGAATAAGCATTTTTCTCGAAAGTATAATTTTTACCTGAAGACGGAGGGAAGAAAAAGAGGGGGAAAAGAAAAAAAAGAAAAACGTTGAAGTGAATGGCAAAATTAGAACGTGGGGGAAGACGGAGAGGGGTGTGAAAAAAAAGAAAATGTAATGACTCTGGTTGAAATCGTGATTGTTGATTATATCCGAGGCAGAGAATATAACACTTTTTGCCACTCTCGGTGGAAATGAAAGAAGTTCTAGTCGAACTAACTTTCGCTAATGAATGGAAATGACGGATTTCGAAAAATAAATAAACATCACGGTTGTTAGCATTTGAAAGGCATTTCAATCATTGGATCTCACTTGGTAGTGTTTCTTGATTTAGAACCGTCGTTAACCTTTAGGTGGATCTATAGCGGTAATGATGAAGAACGACTGTAGTTCTTTTCTCTTTTACCATCTCCATGTTGTTTCACACAGTTTTTGGGGCTTCGTTAGCGAACGAGATTAATCACGTCGAGGAGAGAACGTGCAGCAAATTGGTCTCAGGAGACACGAGCGTGAAACGGGGCCTTTTCGTTCCTTTTCCTATAAATGACGTTTGGAAAAAAGAACCGAATACAAACGAGTTTTAGCTTCAAAAGTAGAAAGCTTGCAGCTTTGCCATGCGAAGCGGTGAAATATCCACTGGTGTGCCTCCCCTTTCATTTCACTTCCGGTGGTGACGCTAATGGAAGCTACCGCTCCCGATAATGAGGAACTTCATCACAAGCCGATTTGAAACCCATACGTCGTTAGCTAGAAGTTGATAAACTGTTGGTTCTCTCTCTCTCTCCTACTCTTTCTCTTGCTCCCGGAGAGCAATGGCGAGATGTGAAAGAAGAGATGGAGACCCGGTTTCATTTTTCATTTCCTGTGTTTTCTATACGCATTGGCTGAAACGAATTCAGTTGAATTTTCTTCACTTTGATTATAAAAATGGATACGATGCTCCACTATTCTCTAGTGATGTTTAGTTTTATCACAAAGAAACAATTGATATATTATTGCCACCTCTTCTAGTCTAATTAGTTACGTAAATGAATCCAAACTTTTTTATCATCATTATTATTATTTTCCTTTTTAAACAGAGACTTAATTTAGTTGGATAAAATACCTTGTTTTTTTTTTGCTAGAATAATTTATATTTACCTTTTATTGATTTCTTTATTTACTCCATCGTTGTTTACGTTCGCTACTTTCTACAACAGTATTAAAGCATTAATTGATTAAATACGTGTTTAAGGTATAAAATGTGATAATTTTAAAACACATTTTTCTTCCTTTCGAGTAGAGAAATTTCAGAAAAAGAAAAAGGAAGTTAGATTTTTTTTTTCTGAAAAGTTCTCTTCGGTTTCTGATGATGTGCAGTAACTAAACTTTTCCATGATTGCCGCTTAAAATTTCAGTTCGGACGAATGAAGACGGGCGACAGCTGTACTGACCTCTTCCTGTGGACAGTAAAAGGCTGTTTGACGAACGTTGTCCTCGTTTCCACGGTAACAGAGACCGTAAATCGTTCTCCACACTCTCTAGAGATAGCAGTCACCTAAATACTATTGGTCCCGTAAGAAGGAATGTTGTTAAACTATCTACTTTCGTCAATGCAGCCCCAGGTGTCCAACCGTCTGAGTTCGACTGGACAGTCAAAAAGTAATTCCATTTTGACAGATTTTTTAGAAAACTTTGTAGATGTTTCAAAATTTATTTCTCTAGTGCGGAGATTCGATCTTAGATCTTCAGAAAGAGCGAAAAAAAAAATAAAAAAATACTCTTCTTGCAACGTATTGTAGTAACCAGTTTACAACTATCCCGGTTCTAATCTAGTATAAACAGATCGGTTCTTTAAAACTTGATAAAAATTTTAATGGTTTAACCAAAATTTAGTTTTTTTTTTTTTAAATTACACAAAACAATAAATTTTTTTATATATTAAAGTAGTTCTAAAAATATTTTTATATATATATATTAGACGATTCAGCTCAACTAGAGAATTATGGTGACAAAAGTAATTCGCGTTACAATTCAAGTAGCTTACATTTGTCAAGTTAAAAAAATATTTTTTTTTATTTTGATGATTTATATCAATATTTATTCCGATCGTTAATCTTGATCTACGTTTATATCACTAGAACGAAGTGGTTTCTCTATATCACTACTAAACGAAGGCAGAGAAACTTTTAAATTTAAGTATTACCAACTCATCTATATTTGATAAACTATTACCGAAGGAATAAAAAAGAAAAAAAAAAGGTAGAATTGATAAAACTTTAAAATTTTTTCTACTTTATGAACTTGAAAAATTTATCTAAAGACGTGGAAGAATCTTTCTACTATAATCCATGAATATTTGACGTATAAAATATTATAAATTCATTATTTTAAGTGTCGTTCGCCATTAGAATGGTTGTACAGTTTCTATATTTGTAACTCATAAATTATATAACGCAAAATGAGTTTTTTTTTTAAATAAAAATCAACTCTAGCTTTAAACCCTGCAGATATTTTGTTGCTTAATAATAAGAAGAAAATCTGAAAAATTTTACAGAATCGAATTTTTTTTTTTTTCCTACTTTAAAAATCGGAAGAAAGAAAACAAATCTTTATATTATATAGTACATTTTTGGGTAGCATAAATCTTCTTCAAACACTTACACAAAAAGTACTTTAGAGAACTTGTAGCGAGAATAACAACATCATCATCTTCTTGCAAGAATAGATAGTAAGGATTACAAATGGAATCTGTGTGAAGTTAAGTCAGACATCCACGAACCATCCTCAAATTGTAGATTGAAGGAAGACGGAGAGTGAAAATTTCTGGAGGTGTGTAGTAGTTGGATTCGTCACCTCTCGTGAGGATTAGAGGAGTGTCGATGGGTTCTGACTTGTATGGGTAGAATAGAGGAAGAAAATTGCCGCTATCTATCTCCGTATCAGTCCGCACACCATAGTCCAATGAAAGAAAGCAAGAAAATAGGGCGACGAGTAAAATGTCACTTGGACAATAATGTCTGCCTTCTACTTTCTTCTATCTCCTTTAGTCTTTCTTCATTTCTTTCTCACTCCGTTTGTCTGCAGCAAGTAGATACAATCCAATGCTAGAAATAGAAGAATGTCAAATGTCCTACTTACATCCTTTTATAAGGAATCATAAATTACAATCAACTCGAAGATTTTCAATAGATTTTTTTTTTATTTTTAACCTTTTTCTTATCGCATTTATATATATATATAAAAAAAAAAACATTCACAATAGTAAATTATCGAGGATATAAAATCGTTTATTGCATTTTTAAAAGCCAATATATCGAACTGGACACTTTATAACGGCAATAATATATTTTGACATATTCAACCGGTACGGATGATTTATAAGCAGAACTGGCGAAAGACATCAGAAAATAATTATAGAAAAAATTTTAGTACAGATTTTTATTTAAAAAAAAATTAAAGTTTAATTTGTAGAAATTGTTTTAATAACTTTAATGTGTTTTCTTCGCTTGTTTATTAAACTGTCACCAAACAAAAAAATCGTGTTTAAATATGGATAATTTTTTTCTTATTTAAAATTATACAAAATTTACAGGAAAAATTACTTTAATTTCGCTTTTTTTAGCATTGAAAACAAAATTTTTTGTTTGTTTTTGTAGATTATTTCTGACATTTACGATTAAATTCGCAGATATATATTTATTATTATTATTTTTTAATTCGTTTTTCTATTCAATTTAAATTTCTAAAAATTAACTAAATTGTTAAAAAAGAGAGAGAGATAAGAATTTTATTGCCAAATATATCTACTAATTATATAAGAAAATAAAAAAAATGATAGAGAGTAAAATAAATATCATCTATGGAAATAGAATTTCCATTTCTAATAAAAAAAAAATAATAATAAATAAATAAAAATATTCTGTTAGAAGAAATATAGAAAGCGAATTTTTGGTAACAAAATTTGCATAAACAATTTTAAGAAATTTTATATTTTAGAAGTGGGTATCCATTTAGGCATTATATAAGAATGCCCAAGAGAGAACTAGGTTCTTTGTACTAATCCTCAGCACCTTCCCAAACTTACAAAAGATTAGTGGAATGTGGACCAACGGATTACATCTCTCTTCTTTCTTGTTTATTTCCAGTCTGGCATTTTTTCTCTAGAATGACGGATTTCTCTTAGTTTTTTTTCCTTCCTTTGCTTCTTCTTCTTCTTCTTTTTCTTTAGCTGGTGATATTCATTTTGACCTTTTAGTCTAACTTCGCTATATAGGAAGCTAACCAAAGCTTGTTTACTTGTGCATAAATGTTTTTATTTTTTGCCTAAATTTATGACAGAAAATATTAAAGTTTATAAGAAAAAAAAAGCGAATTATTTTCAGAATGCAACGTTACGTTAGAAAATTAAGATTGTAATTTCATTGAAAGAAAATCAGGATTATCATCGTTTAGTACGAGGAGAAGAAAGAGGAAGAAGAAGGAAAGGAAAGGAAAAAAAAGATAAAAAATTGGATTATTCTACGATACGACCAGCAATTTTTTTTCTTCCTCTATGGAAATTGTTCGTACGATGTAATAATTCATGCTGGAAGAACACGGATTTTCGATCGCTAGAAAATATGACTGGATTAATTCTGACAGCGACTGTCATATAACCTAGAAAATGCAACTAACAACATAGTCATAAACAAGAAATAAAGTATTCGGCGCACCGAAGAAAACAACATCCACAAATAGAAGATGTCAATCAGGAAAGAAGCAGAAAATAGAAAGAGAGAGTGAAAAGAAGAAATACATCCAAAGATTTCCAATCACTGTACAGAAAACCATCCCCAGGGAAAGTCTTTGCTAGTGAGGAAGGATACGTTTTACCGTTGATTAAATTCTCTCAAGTCTGTCCTCAAGAAAGGCAGTTATTGAAAGACCGTACCTATCTCTTCCCGTTCTCAAAGAAAGGAAACATTCACTAACTTGTCATAAATCCGACTTTTTTTTTTCTTTTTTCTTATTCTTCTTTTTTTTCTTACTTTTAGATCGATGACGAAAGTCAATTTTGTGTTGGACGATTGATTTGAAATATAGCATAAAAAGATTTTTATTAAAAATAAGAACGAAGAAGAAAAATTTATATATATATATTCCCATATTAATAATGGAATTTAGAATGAATAAACAGTCGAAGAAACGCATATATAGAAAATCTATAGAGACGAAGAACTAGAGAAATTTATTGCTTATCGATTGTAACTTGATGCGGTTTGATACTTTAAATATCGATTTTTGGTCGGATAAAATTGTAAATGGAGCCCTTTGGTTAACCCAAAAGAGGCTGTTATCTATCTATATACATATACATTTATATATATATAAAGAGAGAGAAAGAGATAAAAAGATTAAAACAGTTCAGTAGCCATCTTATATGTCCTCTTCTCTAACCGCATTAGTCGTTCTTCCATAAACTTATTTCGATCTTTGGAATCAATTTTTGACTTGTTCTTAATCTTAAACTTCTGCCTAGTTAGTTAATTAGTTTTAAATCCAGGATAAGAAAAAAAAATTAAGGAAACTTGCTGTTAATTGGTAGCACTTCATTAAAATTTTTTTAAAATGTCAGGAATTACTCTTTCTTTTTTTTTCTTATGTCCAAAAAACGCCATTTAAATCTGTAAGGTTACTGTAATAATATTTTTCTTGCTTCTTGGATCATCTGAATGTGCCAATGAAAGCTAATTGCAGTTTTCGTTTGCTTGCTTGTCGTATTCCGTCTGTCAACTGCACACTCTAACTATCACAAAAGTCTTTAATTGGATGGCCTACTTCTCTCTCTCTCTTTCTCATCCTAATTATCAATATTTTTGGTTTTCATTGGAGAATTGTTCACAAACTTCTGTCAATTAAATCACTCGTTCTACATAAAATTTTGTATAAAAAGTGTATAAAATCTTAAGAAAAATAGGGCTTGTGTTTTTAACGGTAACCGCACTCGTTTTTATAATTTAATTAAAAAGATTATTGTTAATTTTTGTGAAGAATCTCCATATAGATATATTTTTTTCTATCGGTAGCGACATCAAAAGGTGAAGTAATCGTTTAATGCAACAATGCTTATATGTATTTATAGAAGAGGAAAAAAAATTGTCATCAGGTTTTCTGAATGATTCTGTTCCACCGGTCTCGAGAGAAAACAGACAAAGACACCGATCCAACTAATGACGTCACAAGTCTGGAGAACAAATCCAGGCAATGAGGCGCGGAAGGATACACAATCAGAGTTTGGTCATGAATAGTGCATACTTTCTCCTTTCATCGCTTCTGCCGACATCCCAACGGACTGAGAAAAGCAACATACGAAAGGGATGTTCTGCTCTTAATAATTCATGATACTTGCAGCGCTTGTTTGCAGATATTACTGTATATCGATCAACTTGACGTAATGCACAAAATTATACTCGCTAGGAAAAATTTCCTTAAGGATTTTTACATTTTTATTCGTTGTCTCAATAAGCGCCGACTTATCTGCTACAATCGCGGCTTTTCTTACAAAACCTGTATCATTTTTTTCCTTATTTTTTATCATCGTTTACGTTTTTTTTCAATTACACTTAGTATATTTTCTCTCGTTGATCATTCTTAGCAACAGTTTTGTGTTTTCGCTGTCAGCCGCATACTACGACCTGTCAGAGAAACATGAGACTTAAATACATCCAAAATTTTACTCTTTCACCCAACAAAAATATCTCTTTCTCAGTAAATCGAACGTATGTGGTCTTCAAATTATTACCGACACATAATTTCATTAAATATCTAATTAGCATAATTGCCATTCATGTCTTTATAGAACCGCCGCGATTCAAATTACGTACTAAGAGGAAATTTCGTAATTTTTTTATTTTTTATTTTCATTTTATTAATTAAGACGAGATTAATATCAAGACAATATCTAAACTCATAAATAAGCCATCATCATCACTAGTATCATTATATGGTTATTGCCTTGTATATTTTCCTAATTACGTCACGAGAGAAGAAAGGCAATTGGATAGTAAAACACTAGATGCAAAAACATCCACAAACAAGTCGTTGCTTTAAAAATCCCGCCCTAATGAGTTCCCGGAGGCAGTGCGATACAAGGAATTTCAATTCGTGACCATTAGTGGTGGAAGCTCGGAGATCGAAAGGAAACAGAAGCGAAAAAATAAGTTAAAAAATAAAATACAAAAAGAAAAAAAAAACCTAGCTCAGCTTACTTCAGGAATTCCGTTTCCAAGTGTAATTAGCGTTTTTACTGTTGGCTCTTCGTCGTGATTGGTCTTTCAAGTCCTTATGAATGTATCTTTTGCCCTGTTTCTATCAAAAATCGAAAACTTCCTGATTTTCTACCTTTAAAAATTAATGAATTTGTGTTTACCGATGCGTTAAAATTATGTTAAGCCTGTTAAATTTTTATTTATATATAATTATCCGTTAAGAAGGTTTCCCCCCTTTTCTTTTTGTTATTTATGCGATTGGTCTTTAATAAAGCCCTAATGAATGTTTCTTACTGAAAACTTCCTGATTATTTTATTTTTTAAAATTAACGAATTTATGCACATAATTACATTAAAATCACTTATTAAAACCTTTTAAATTTATAAAAATCACATAAAATATGAGTTAGAAATAAAGATTTTTTTCTTTGTTAATTATTCGATTGATCTTTGGAATCCTCATGAATTTTTTTTTTATCGAAAACTTCTGATTTCGAATTTTAATATTAATGAATTTTATGCTTATAAATCTTTTAAAATCATGTTATTAAGCTTTTTAAATTTATTATGTCATCTAATTATTTTATAAAGATGATTTTATTTTTGTCATTTGTAAATCATAAAGTCTTTCAAGTCCTCATGAATATTTCTTATCGAAAGCATCCTAAATTCAGTCTTTTAATAATTAAAATTAATGAATTTATGTTTATAAATATGTTAAAATCGTGTTTTTAAACATTTAAACATTATATAAGTATCCATTAGAAATTAAAATATTTTTCAATTATGCGATTACTCTTTCAAGTCGCGAATTTTTCTTATTGTAAACTTCCTGATTTATGACTTCAAATTAATGAATTTATAACAACTTTAAAATTATGTTTTTAAGCTTTTAAAACTTTGTGGCATTTTATAATTACTGATCAGAAACTTATTATTTTATCAATCGAGTAATTGACAAAGAATTTTCTTTTTCAATTACTCTGCTTGATCTTCCAAGCTCTTACTGAAAACTTCTTCCTGATTTATATCTTTAAAATTAATGAATTTATGTTTACAAATATGTTAAAATCATGGTTTTTTTTCATAGAGAAGAATATTTTTCAATTATGTGATTATTCTTTCAAGCACTCTTATGAGTTTCTCGTATCGAAAACCTCTTGATTTCTGTGTTTTAAAATTAACGAATTTATGTTTATAACGTTAAGTTAAAATTACGCTTTTGATCTTTTTAAAGTTATGGAAATTATAAAATTATTCGTTAGAAATAAAGGAAATTTTTCTTTGTCGATTCTTCGATTGATCTTCCGAGTCCTTGTGAATGCATCTTACCAAAAAAAATTTTTTTCTTGTTATCTTATAAACATAATTTCATTAATTTTAAATTATATTTTTAAGCATTATAAAATTATACATAATTATCCTTAGAGATAAATTAATATACATTTTTTCCAATTATTCTATTAATCTTTTAAAGTCCTTACGAATTTTTCTCATTAAAAACTTTCTTGATTTCTCTATCTTTAAAATTCTTTATAATTACGTTAAAATTATGTTTCATAGTTTTCTAAATTTATAAAATTTCATAATTTAATCATTCGTTAGAGACAAAGAAGATTTTTCTTTAACCAGTCTGTAAATTATTTTTCTATAAATTAATTTAGAAAATTATAGGAAAACCATTTATTTCGAACTGCGTCATTAAAATTTATATCAATTGCGTCATTTGATATCGATTCGAATTCACGAGAAAAGGGAAAAAAGGGGGGGATTTTCCGACCCCACACTACTCACAATTCTTTTTCAATCACTAAACGAGATTGTTATTTTGTCTTTACAATAACTATAGTAGAAAGTTTCTGGGTACATGAATATTTGTACTGAATTTATAACCCTTTTGCTGATTAATTTTTTTCTTGACATGAATTTGGATTTATTTTTTATTTGTTTTTCTCAAAATTGATGTTTTTGTTAATTCTTCCATGCCCCCTTGGAATAGACTTTCATCCCACTGTTTGTTAAACACCTGCCTAAATTATAAATACAATTGTATTTTGATTTGATAGTTTTAAAAAAGTCATAAAAGGACTATTAAATGAGAGAAAAGATGAATATAGTGTATTTACCTTGCTTAATATTTTTTGTGAAGAAAAGTTAAGCCACATTAAATATTGTTCTTTCATTGTGATTTTTTAAAAATTAATAATAATTATTAATGTATCTATAAAATAGTTTGGTTTGTTTTTTTATTATGGTCCAAATATTTTGTCATTGAAATTGTGAAGTCATTCCTATTTTGATCAAATACAATATATCATTTGCTTAAATAGTAAAAAAGATTTGTTTGAAATATTGCATAAAACTAAAATTATCAACTAATTTTTGCATTTCATGGAGTATGCAAATATCAACCATCAATTTTATACTATGTTAGAATTGACAGAAAAAGTACTTCAAAGTATAGTACATTATATTTTTATATGAATGCAAAATATTTCGTAGTTTATTCTATACTTAAATTTATTCTTAACAATAAGTTAATTTATAACGGAAATTAAATGAACCATTTTCAATAAAATTAAGATAAATATTATTGAACATTAATAATTATAGAAATACAACTCCAATTTAAATTGAACAGTAATAAATTATTAATTTTATTCATTCTACTTTGAATAAATAAATTCATGAAAAAATATTTTTATACATATATAAAAAATATCCATTAGATTTAACATTTTGTTAAATTATTTTAATCATTAACACATTAAAGCATTATGAAGCAGAATTGAATGAATTTATTTAAATATGTTGATTATGAAAAATTATTTTAAATATATTCTAGAAAAATCTTTTAAATCTGTAATATATAATGTTTAATCATAAAATTTCCTAACTTTTTGTTTGGTCTGGATTTTTTTATAATTTTTTAAAACAAAATATGTTTTTAAGTTTTCTTTCCAAAAGAAAACTAATTTTATTGTGATTATTGCATTTTGAAATGAAAAATTTCTTGACTTTTTCAATTTTAAAAATGCAAATGTTATTACATTTAAAATGATTAATAAAAGAAAAACCAAAAAATATCAAAGTCTGTGATGATTTTTATTTTATATTGGATCTGAGTATGAATTACAAAATTTTTGCACATTCTCAGTAATAACTGCCATCATTTTAATTCCATTGGATTCTAGCACTTTTGGAAATTATTGCCGGGATTTTAGCACTATTCTGGTATTCTGGGATTTAGCATTCTTCCAGCAATCATATTCAAGTGACTTGGAACAATCAATCACAGAGTATGCTGGGATGTTTTCTATATCCCAGTGTACCAAGAGGCTAGGTACAACCTTCCAATAGGATCTCAGTCCCATATGAAACTTTTACCATTGAATTAAAGAGCTGTTAATTAGGAGCATATAATAATGCTCTCTTATAAAAACTTCTAAAAGCAGCTTTTTTATATGATGTCGGGTCATTTAAATTTGAAAATAGGCTAGGTACAACCTTCCAATAGGATCTCAGTCCCATATGAAACTTTTACCATTGAATTGAAGAGCTGTTAATTAGGAGCATGAAACTTTTACCATTGAATTGAAGAGCTGTTAATTAGGAGCATAAATAAAAGGAATATTGAATTTCTGCCATGATTTTTACTTCTGTTATATTCAGTTATTTCTAAAAAATCAAACGTCATTGAGATTAAATTTATTATTATTTTGGTATCTGAGCACTTTTTTTAACTTATTAATTCCATGCAATATAGTTAATATTTTTAATTTTTGAATTAGTTTGCCTTTCCCTTTTCTAGGTCAGTTTATTAGAGAATTGTATTGTACTATGTCTATTTAGCAGTATTACGTACTTTTAATACAATGAAAAATTTATTGTGGTTCAAAATCTCATAACCGCAAACATGCTATAGAAATTTCGCAGCACTAGTTAGAAATAAAATCAAATACAGTAGAATTTACTACCATTTTTCGGTAGCATTTGAAAGGGATCGATAAATATGTTATATAACGTTTGTGAAATATATCGTTTTATACAATACCGAAATTACGTCTCAGTTATTAAAGATTCACCACAATTGACACGTGATTAAAAGCGCAATCGGGACTCCGTTGTGCAAAAGATTCATACGAATAGTAGTTTTAACTCCCTTGCCTTTTCAACTTCTGCTTATTTATCGTGACTTTTTGTATGCTGCAAATTTAATTCTGATTTAACGTTTCTACAATTTTACCAACTACAAACATGAATTATTTTTATAACGTTTTATAAAATCATATATAATTTCATTGATTTTCAAGATAATTTCGCAATTACTACTGGTACTACTACTAACTTACTGAATACATACCAAATAGAGGAATCTTATGAGTACTTCTGGCCGTTAAAATTTGCCGATCTTTCTTAAAATATCTTAAAATACTTAGAAAACGCCTTATTTTTCTCTTCACACAACGTGAACTTGACGGCTAAAAATGGATACTTTTATTCATAGCCTCGATACCATATCTTTTGTTAAACAATCCAATGACCTTTCATTTCACATATACTTTCACACAAATGACCAAACAGAAACTACAAAACAAATATTTTTTACTCTCGTTCTCAGAAATTGAAGATGTGACCAATAACACGAGTGAATCCAACTTAACTGAAAGTTAATCAAATGCTGAATGCTCTCTGCAATCGATGTTGTTTTTATAAAAGCATACGTTTGGTTATTTTCAGAAATTCTTTAATTTAAAATGACCAATGATATTTCATGTATCATTATTAGTGACTAATTAAATAGAAATATCCATTAATATGATTGATTCGAGTTTATAGTAGAAATTTTTGTTATTCCTGCGAAACATGATGTCAGATGCACGTCAACAACGTTCAACGACGTTGGATGGTTTACCAAAACAGTTCGTTTCATCAATGAGGACACTTTTTGATATTATGGATGATAAGAAAACTGGTTACGTGAAATTTAGTGAAATCGAACGCCGATGGCACGAAAATGGAACGAAAGGTCTACCGAGTGGTGTACTTGAGAGTCTAAGAAAAGTCACTCCCACTAATGGTATGTTGAGTTTTGAACGTTTCTGTGCTGGTTTAAAAATTTGTCTCCTTCGTCACAAGGCTAATCAGTTTAACGAAGATAAACAAAAAATCTCCAGGTTGTCAAAAATGGCAAACAGACCTGCATCTGTTCCATTACCTGAAAAAGGTAGTGAGAGTAATAAAATGAAGATTCCAGTCATGCAAATGCGACCAGGTAGTGCAACTGATATAAATGAACCTAATCTAAGGTCACGAAATCGTCACAATCACATAAATACTGCCACTGTGAAGCCTAATAATGTATTATCCCAGCAAAGAGCCTTAAGTATGCCACAGTTACAGGATAATCATGCTTCTAATGATGCTGCATCACACACTTACAAAAATGAATTAAAAGTAACTTCTCCGTCTGGAAACTTTCATGCTAGTCATGACCGCTTGGGAATTATGACAGCTTTAGAAAATTGGAGATTGGGTATTATTAAAAACAATGATCAAATGAGTGATGGAAAAAATCACGAAATTAATGAGAGAACTTTGAATTCCAGAAACGTAGTTGTAAGAGGAAATCATAATGACCATAATCCAGTTGGAGAAGAAGGTAAATTTAAAAATAGCCTTAAATATACAAAATGATTACATATAAAAATATAATTGTTTTTTTGGAATAAAAAGATTGATTTTTTTATTATGTTACCTATTAATGTAAAAAAAAAACATTACTACTAAATCTATATAAAAATCTATACTGCTTTTTTAGGTATCCAATTAATCAAACACTTAATCACAGCACTAACTAGCAGTCCAAAAAACTATGAAGTAAAATTTTTATTTCCAGAGTAATGTTTTCGGCTGTGTTGAAAACTGTTGAAAATTTCGAATTTAAGCCATTTCAACTACTATTCGTTGTCATCCAGCGTGTATAAAAGTGTTTTGTCCAATCCCACTTTTTTTTTTTTTCTTAAATGTAAAGTTTTTGATCTAGAATCATTTCATTTTAAAAATTAGTTATACAGGATTATCCATAATTCGTCATGATAAATTGGAAAGGAGATGTTTTGCGATGGTGATCAAAAAGTTTCGTATCAGTCACTTTACTGATGTATTCCTGTATAATTTAGTCCAAAAGTTATTTTTCTGCTTTACATTGTAAAACTGAATGAAAACGAAATTGATCAGAGGGTGCAATTCACGCCATTGACAATGAAATTCTTTTTTCCTCATTGCTGATCATTTTTTGTAAATAGGAGAGGAAAATCGAATCATCAACACTATGATTTTGTATCAACACTATGCGAATCATATTGAAATTATTAACAATTCAAATTTTTATTTAAATACCTGTTACATTACCAAACACCTGTTCCTGTTTACAAGATTCTGCACTCAGGAAATATAGCGACTAAGATTTTACTGAAAAATTAATCATTTAAAAGCCATATTAACGTTTGAATCGTGACATTTTCTTTAAGAAGTTTAATCGTGTCAACTAAAAAAATGATCGGGAAGGGGGTAAATTTTGTGAGAAAGTAACATTATGAAAATTCAAAATTTGATGCAATTTATGGATAACCCTTTGCTCTATATTCTAGGTGTTTGCATATTGTCATATTCGCCATAAATATCAAAAGAAATTATGCTATTCGAAGGAATTATATTTAAATAGGATAGTGTGGTATACTCACTCTTATAATGTAAAAGACATTTTTTTTGTTTTAATTTTTTTATATATATTTTTATTTTGGTATTTTACCAGTTCCTTTGCAACCCATTAAAAATTCAACCCGACCCAATATAGGGTCATGATCCTAAGGTTGAGAAACACTGGTATAGAGTATGTTCTGACAAATATATGTTTTGACTTATGTAAGATGTCTTGGAACAACATACTTGCACAAGTTGGGGTGTAAGAAATCCTTGGCTTCCAATGGGATTCATTTTGAATCCCAAGATTATGAGTCTGAAATGACCTATATGTATTGATTGCTCACAACCAATATTTGTTATGGCACAATACAATATTGTAGTAAACTTAAAGAATACAAAGCTAAAAATACCAGAGATAAAAAATAGATACTAATAACATATTAGATTGTTGTCCAACGACAGGTTGCATGTGAATTGAATTAACTAATCACAGAACTTACTGATTACATCAAGTATGAATGATCATAACTCAATGACAGCATAAGTTGAGGGACTACATACATTTATATTTACTGGAAATTTGTAAAGCAAACATTCTCAGCGGTTTAGGTGATAGCACTTTCAAATTTTTCAGGAAACCGGGGCAATTCCTAGATCTTAGCACCTTATCCACCTTCTGGGCTATCCTGTCAGTCGGATCATCTTCAAAGTCTTAATATATTCACCTATAAACTCATAGTAAAGTTGCTTCTTCATCAGCACTACTGCCTTCGACTTATCGTCTCTAGCGCACGTTATATCATTGCTCCGCATCCAGCTTGCTGCTCTCTTAACCTTCCTATTAAAACTCAGCTTCCTTCCCATTATCTTATTATCTTTCGCTTCATTATTAGCCATCATCCATCTAATTCTTTCAGCTTCTAAAGGTTCACAGTCTTTCAGAATTGGCTCTAAATGAGTTACCAGCTTCTTCCAATCCCATGGTTCTGCAGTGATTTTATTCAGTCCAAATGAGTACACATCCTTTATAAATTTCGGTACAGTAATATCGCCTAAAACCTTAAGACTTTTCAGCTTAGCTCCATCCCTCCTTCTTATAACCTGGTGCTTAAAAATCCATTTCAGCTTTTTAACATAGGCATTCCAAATCTTACTTCTAAAGCCATTACACGCCTTCGTCATCGCAACATCTTTTTCCACTTCCTCTTCCCACCTTTGTAGACTGTCTTTGTTTTTACACTTGAAACGGAAAGATCTCTCCTCGCATTAACAATAGCAGTCCTTAAGCATCTATCCTTAACAGTTCTAGTTAGGCATTTAGATTCAATAGGCAAGCACAGTCTATAAATTGACATCGGCAAGGCTCTGTTGATCTTACATTGTTTCAGGAAAGTCCACTTCTCCTCTAGCTTTACTAGTCTCTTAAACAATCTCCATTTTATTAAAGCAAAGTAGCCCAAAAAGAACTAACAAATAGCAAATGATATCACACAATTCCATGCACATGCATGCACAAACTCGCAAAACTCAAATGTCGAATTGCAAGACTGACGAATTGCGGGACATCGAATTCCGAGGCACCACTGTATTACCTAAAATTTCTTTTATGAGGATAAGCCTGATATCTTCCTAATTGTGCAGTCATGCATTAGAGGAAAAAAAATCATATGAATAATATTACTAAATTGGTAAACAAACATCTAAATAAAGGAATTTCTTTATGAAACAATTTGAAGGCTCTAATGTAGTAAAAGTTTATTAAAATATGAATTAGAGATTATAAATTATTACATAAATCAAGATGCAATCATTGTTTTAGCATATTATAGTTCATTAATCAATTATGAAATAATTTCTTTGAAAAAGCAAAAATTATTTTCATATATCAAGAAACAAGAACAAATTAGAATAGTTCATTAATATGAAAATTCATAAAACATACAATATAAATTTGGAATGTTGATTTATATTTTTAATAATATAAATCTGGTAACCAAACTTCATCGCATTATAAGACGCATATGAAAATTTCAAATACTTGAGAGCAGGAATCAATTTTTTTTTTGGATAATCTTGATCATTGATATCAATAATTATTTATTATATATTCACATACATTTATTTTGTATAGATGCATATTATTTTTTACAATAAATAATCAAATTAAAAATATATTATAATTTTTAATTAAATAGTGAATTAATTATTTAATTTGGGGGTTTTCTCCTGTTTTGCCAAACTTTTAAAGCCCATCTTGTAGTTTTGTTACAGAGGTACACAGTGCTTTCATTTAAAAAATTTCATAGATGAATACATAGATTCACAAGAATAAGTTATATTGAAAATTGAAATAAATCTAGCAAGCAGCTTTTCTTGAATTTTGGAAACTTGTTTCTGAAACAAGTTTCCAAAATTCAAGAAAAGCTGCTTGCATGAGATGTAAATTAAAAATAAGAAATGAAATAATAAAAAAGTATAAAATTACTAGATTTAGTTTTCAGACAAAATGGATTAATAAATAATGCAACATAACTGATGACAATGTAGGTGGAAATAGTAAACGGTATAAATCACATGACTGACTGTGGTGCCAACTGCAGTAAGAAATTAAATATAGTATCATCAACTGTACTGCAATTTCATATAATCATTGATTTCTTTTATATGAAAAAGAATATTTAACTTCATATTAATTATTGATAGTACACCAGCTGCATTTAAAATATCAAAGAGCAGCATATAGCTCATGAGCCATAATTTGGCATGATATATATTTATATATATTTACTCAATTGAAGAAATTTAATATTAATATAATCATACATAGGTTGCATATAACATAGAATAAGTAATTATATTTTAATACTATCAGTTTTATTTTTAAGCTGCATATTATGTAACTTACAATGAATTAACATATGATTAATAAGTAAATTTATTTTAATATATATTAATTTCTTTTATCATTAAAATTATTATATTTATTATTAGAAAGCTGAAATTGTTAGTGAATGGGTAGGATTAAGACCTGGCCGTTCAACACCTCGTCTTGAACAAGAATCATTAGTTATTCAAGGCAAAACATTAGAGGTATGATTTTTAAATAGTTATAGTCAGTTCAATACTTGAGTAAATTTTTAATAGCAAGAGATTAATAAGTGCTCTTAGCATGCTACAATAAGTTATAATTATTTCTGTTCCCTTTTTATTAACAGTAAACTTACTATTATAAGCCTTGAACAAGAACATTATTTATTATATTTATATACACATAAATATATTTTTAGTTTATTTATCCCTCATCAGTTATCATACTTTAAAAATAGAATATAGAGTTAAAATATGCTTTGAGTTCTATGTGAATGTTAATTTGTAATATGTTCTGATTCAAAAAAAATACAAGAAAACAGAACATACAGTGATACAAATTAAATGATTTTTCAGTGATGTAAAATATTAATTAACTAAGTTACACAAATTCAAATATTTTTGATCTCAGATCAAAGAGATCATCATCAGGTTGTATAATGAATCAGTATGAAATACTGATATATAAAATTTGGATAAAAATATATATGAAATGGATAAAAATAAATAAAATAAACAATTATGCAGTTAAGAGAAGAGTGAAATTGTAACTTATAGAAAATAAAAACCAAATAGGAAATGAGAGAAATGAGATCACCACAACAATGCATAGAAAAATGGGAGCTATGCAACAGAAAATGGAGAAATAAAAACTATATAGGGTAATGCAATGAGAGCAGACAGAAAAAGAAATAATAATAAAATGAGATGGAAAACAAAAGAGAATAAGTAGATATGAAAAGAAAATGCTGATGTTTTTTTATAAATACCACGTAGATAAACAACTTGCTCAATACCATATATATATTAAAATAGCTCAATTAGCAAGTTCAAACAAAATTTATTGCAGTATAACGTTTTCGGACTGCACCTCAGTCCCTCTTCAGTACCGTTACACACAATTTAATATTCTAAAATAGAACAGCCTACTGAACAAATAATTTAAAACATAGAATACTTATTATAAACGGAACAGTTCTAGAACATTAAACGATTATACAAATAATAGCATACAGGAGATTTAAATATAACTACAGATAAATAAAACAAAATAAAATAACATTTATATTAAATATAAGATTATAACAGGGTAATAAGATCAACATAAAACTCAACATTTATACCCTAATAAAACATACAGAAGAGGGGAAAAATTCCCACATGTCGATATACGGTTCATTACCTAAAACATATATGTCCGACAACATGTCCAGTTTATGAAAATGTAGCACATAAGTCGAGGCTTACTCAAAGTCCATTGTGTGCACACCATGTCCAGGAGTCTGGTAAATCTATATGGCTACTATCGTTGATCACAATTCCTTTATGCGCTCCTCTTTCTTTCTCGATGGCTTCGAGAGTTGTAAGGCCTCTCATGCGATAAGTAGACCTCAGCATTTTCACGTTCTTCCAATCAATGTTGATATCTTGCACATAAGCCTTTATAGCTGTAGTAAGTCTTGCATTAGCAATGTCTTGTTTGTGCTCATTCAGTCGCTTTGAAAGATTCCTAACTGTACTACCTATATAATACTTGGTAGAGTCTTCCTCTTTGATGTATACAGGAACTGAATAAACGCCTGCTCTCCTCTCATCTGGGATCTTATCTTTGCTGTTCCTGAGAATATTAAATAAAGTACGACCTCTTCTCCATATTATACTAAAATTGCGATCTTTTAGAGCCTTTTTCAAAGTTCTATACACGGCCATATCATAAATAATATCTTTAGATCGCCTGCTAACTCTCAAAGGGTTAGGTGGTCGTTAATGACACTGAGCGTTAGTAAACGAATGCATTACACTATGCATAAGACCATAAAGCGCTTTAGGGTTATAGCCATACTTCTGACCCTGTGTGTATATGTAATCCAGCTCTAATGCCTTGTCTTGCCACCTAGTAACGTGTGTAAACACCCTGGAAAACATAGTCCTAAAGGCTGCATGCTCATAGGGTACAGGGTCATAAGACCATGAAGGAATCAAGACAGCACTATATGTGGGTTTACGGTAAATATTCGTTATATATTAGCTATATGTAATCCAGCTCTAATGCCTTGTCTTGTTACCTAGTAACGTGTGTAAACACCCTGGAAAACATATCCCTAAAGTCTGCATACTTATAGGGTACAGGGTCGTAAGACTATGAAGGAATCAAGACAGCACTATATGTGGGCTTAAGGTAAATATTCGTTATATACTCGCCTCTGTCAGTATAAATCAACAGGTCCAAAAAATGGAATTCAACATCAGAGCTCTGCTCAATTTTTATCCTAAGTCCTAGTGTATCATCCTCGAGTGCACTAGCTATTTCTTGTTCTTTGACATCACCATTCCATACAATACAAATGTCGTCAACATATCTCAAATATATTTTAAGGTCATTCCTAAAAGAGCCCATCACCTTAGATTCTCTGTATCTTAAAACAAGTTCTGCCATCAGACCTGCCAATGGCCCCCCCTATTGGAACATCACCTTAGATTCTCTGTATCTTACAACAAGTTCTGCCATCAGACCTGCCAATGGTCCCCTTATTGGAACACCAGTTTTTTGCATAAAGAATTGCCCCTGGAAGATTATATGAAAGATATATAAATAAATAAGAAATATGAATTATAAGTTATTAGGTGGCATATTTCTCTAACTGTATTAGGGTAACAATCTGCTTCTGGGAGATATTGTATCAGAAATCTATACAGCATAAGGGCAGCGGGGGCCTGCTCTATAGAGGGGTACAGTGAGTCGAAGTCCAATACCGTATAATGTTCATTAGGAAAGGGCCCATATTCCAAAAACCTATCCATAAATTGCAGTGTAGAAGTAACAGTGTACTCATAATCCTTCAGATATTGTCCAGCCCATTTCGCTATCGTTTTTTCTAGCTCGTACAAGGGGGAGGACTGCTTATCGACCATCGGCCTTATAGACAGAGGGGTCTTATGCATTTTTACATAAGCAAATAATCTAGGCGCATATACACAACGTATCTTTTTAACTTTCCAGATCTTTGGGAAGAAGGGAGACTTAAGGAGAGTATCAACCCTATTAGCTCATTTTTTCTAGCTCGTACAAGGGGGAGGACTGCTTATCGACCATCGGCCTTACAAACAGAGGGGTCTTATGTGTTTTTACATAAGCAAATAATCTAGGCGCATATACACAACGTATCTTTTTAACTTTCCAGACCTTTGGGAAGAAGGAAGACTTAAGGAGAATATCAACCGTATTAGCTATTCTGTCAGTAGGGTCATACGGCAGGGCAACTGAACCAGAGCTATTAATAAAGTCGGAGAGGACGTCACAGTACGTATTATTATGGATAAAAACCATCTTCGATTTATCATCTCTGGTACAAATAATGGATTCCTTCTGCATCCATTGCCTTGTATACGTAATAGCCGCTTTCATTCTATAATGTCTGTCCTTCTTACGAGCAGAAATAGTATTGCGAATAAGTTCCACCTAGTTTTTTCTTTGTAAGATTCCTCATATTCTTCGATCAGGTAATTGATGTGGGGGGCCATTTCACAAAAATGTGGGACCAAGAAATGACTGCCATCGGCCCGTTCATCAGTAGGGTCATACGGCAGGGCAACTGAACCAGAGCTATTAATAAAGTCGGAGAGGACGTCACAGTACGTATTATTATGGATAAAAACCATCTTCGATTTATCATCTCTGGTACAAATAATGGATTTCTTCTGCATCCATTGCCTTGTATACGTAATAGCCGCTTTCATTCAATAATGTCTGTCCTTCTTACAAGCAGAAATAATATTGCGAATAAGTTCCCACCTAGTTTTTTCTTTGTAAGATTCCTCGTATCCTTCGATCAGGTAATCGATGTGGCCCCCCACATCGATTACCTGATCACAATTGAAACAAAATTATCATATTTAAAATTTTTCATTGAAAGTCTATGAACTAAATAATTATTCTTAACATAGGCCGACTGTATTACTGAAATACACTATACGTATCTGACGTAAGAGGGTCAGGTGACCGCCAAATTGTTGGCTCGCTGATTGGTCGGAAGATTTCGGCTTCGGAACAGTTAGGCATGGTGCTACTGGGCGGTGATCTTACAGAAATAAATTTCGTTTCATTCCATTTTCTGGCCCTCGAGTCCTCTCCTTGTAAGTCTTGGACAGGCGGCGATACTGTGAGCAGAAATAGTATTGCGAATAAGTTCCACCTAGTTTTTTCTTTGTAAGATTCCTCATATCCTTCGATCAGGTAATTGATGTGGGGGGGCCATTTCACAAAAATGTGGGACCAAGAAATGACTGCCATCAGCCCGTTCATGACTAAGTCTTGGACAGGCGGCGGTACTGTAATATCTCCTACTACAACCAGAACATCTTTTAAGTCAAGAGACGGTCCTTTCGACCTAGCACACTGTTTGAATATGATCCATTTAAACTTCTTGACATATCTCGCTCTTATTTTAGTCTTAAAGCAAGAGGAGCGCAAAAAGGGATAGTGGCCCTATAGATTTACCAGACTCCTGGACATGGTGTGCACACAATGGACTTTGAGTAAGCCTCGACTTATGTGCTACATTTTCATAAACTGGACATGTTGTCGGACATAATATGTTTTAGGTAATGAACCGTATATCGACATGTGGGAATTTTTCCCCTCTTCTGTGTTTTATTAAGGTATAAATGTTGAGTTTTATGTTGATCTTATTATCCTGTTACAATGTTATATTTAATATAAATGTTATTTTATTTTGTTTTATTTATCTGTAGTTATATTTAAACCTCCTGTATGTTATTATTTGTATAATCGTTTAATGTTCTAGAACTGTTCCGTTTATAATAAGTATTCTATGTTTTAAATTATTTGTTCTGTAGGCTGTTCTATTTTAGATTATTAACTTGTGTGTAACGGTACTGAAGAGGGACTGAGGTGCATTCCAAAAACGTTATACTGCAATAAATTTTGTTTGAACTTGCTAATTGAGCTGTTTTAATATATATATGTTTTTTTTATACTCTAGAAAATTAATCATGGTGGACCAGATTTGTGGTATCATTATAGAGGGGTTATTGCATTAATGGGAGTGTTCAATTTCTAAGACTTCTCTGAAAAGGAAGGATTTAGTAGGATATTAGGTATTATTATTTTTGCTCCAACCAGTCAGGAAAGAAATCACAAATAAATATTTTCTCAGCTAGGGAGGAGCAATACTAATCTTTCAGGAAGTATGTTCAGCAATATTTATTCTCTTTAATTTTCCTCCCTTTTTATCGCTATTTCCTTTTTGTCTGCTCTTATATTTTGGAATACTTATTTTTTCGATTGCATACATCCTTGCAGCATGCTGATGGGAGTTCCTAGGCTGGTCTATCATTAATGATGTTTTCTGTTTTTAGTCTGGTCATTATTTCTGAACACTCCATAGTTAAACCTTGCCTAGGTGCTTTGAGTGGTCTTATGATTCTTGCGCTATCCCAGTTAATTTTAAGGTCGGTCGTGTAGTATTTTGTGGCTAAAGCTGCACATAGTTTGCCTCTGGATATATCTTGTTTGTGCTCTTCCAGTCTTTGTGAAAGATCTTTCTTGTTACACCGATATAGGAGACTGCCTTATTTGTTTTCTTATCCTGCACTGATATTTTATAGATGCTTTGCTTCTCTCTCTCTCTTAAGGAAACTTTATCATTTCATAATAAGTTAAAGTTGGTCCTCTCTTTACTGCTAACTTTCTCTTTTGTTTTTTTACTATCCTATTTATCCTATTTATCATATTAAAGTTTCATAGATTGTATGGCACAAATAAAAAGCCATCAAAAGTTGAACTCAACATTAAATAAAACTATAAATATTTTAAAATGAATTTTTAGTTTTTTTTTATTTTACTTTAAAACAAAATTATACAGTAGACAGATACAATACAAGAGATACATAGACAGATACAACAGAATACAATAGACTGATACAACTCTCTAGAGTTGTATCAGTCTGTTATATTCTATTGTAAATAATAATAAAAATGAATGAAAATTACAATGCAATTAAAACAAAATTTAAAAAATCAGTAGCATTGATTTTAAAGATTTTCAATACTTTGACATTGAAAATCTTTGAAAACAATAGCATGAATTAAATCGTCATTAATTTTTTAATAATTAAACTTGTTTATATTTCATTTATATAGATAATACATAATTATGGACATGGTGGATCTGGTGTTACTCTATTTTGGGGATGTGCCAAAGAAGTTGTTGAAAAAGTACAGGAATTAAAAAATAACATTTATTAAATTTTATAAATTTAAAGAAATAAAGAAGATACAGTAATAAATTTGTTTTTACCAAATACCTTGAAAAAATGCTTTGTATCATTTAAATAAAAATTTAATTTTTATCATTATTATTGTAATTTCAAATGACTTTTTTAAATTAAGAAAAGTTTGTTAAGTCAAATTCTTGTTTAACTTAAGAAACTTTTCTTTTTTAATTTAGTCTTTGCAAAAAGATCTTTCTCATTACACCAATATAGAAGACTGCCTTATTTGTAACTTATATAGAAAATGAAAACCAAATGGAAAATGGTTGTATCAGAAGTAAAAACATCTGTTTTAACTTTCAACACACATTTTATTTTACACATAGTTTCTTAAATAATTTCTTAAGTCAAGTTCTTGTTTAACTTAAGAAAAGTTAAGTTGTTATTTATCCAATCTTCCATATTTAGTATTATAGAAAGTTTCATAAACGGGAGTAGAATGTACAGAGTAGTGTATTACTGTACACTATAGGCTTGAGTCAAAAGAATTGAAACTGGTATTTTGGAACAGGTACGACCTGACTGTTACTCGAGATAGTTACTTATTCACAAAAATACTAGTTACAAGTATAAAAAGTCAGAAATAACATCTCTTAGAACAGCAATATTCTAGATATACCAACGTTAGAGAATGCATTATACTGCTATAGTGTATTACGCCTAGTATTACGTAATATATTCTCTCTAACAATCGATTAGTGTAATCACTACTATACACTAATAGACTCTTAGTTGGAGCGAATAAAGATTATTATTATATTATTAGGGGGGATAGTGGGCTGAACTGGGAGGTATACTGTAGCCTAAGATGAAATAAGAAAAGAAGTGAGTGTAATCACTACTATACACTAATAGACTCTTAGTTGGAGCGAATAAAGATTATTATTATTATTATTATTATTAGGGGGGATAGTGGGCTGAACTAGGAGGTATACTGTAGCCTAAGATGAAATAAGAAAAGAAGTAAGGAGTACAAGGGAAGCTCAAGAATAGGTTAAAGACTCTATCGTTAGAACAGTCACTAGAGGATGAGAGAGTGATGAGCGACCAGCATCAGTCAGGGACCCAAAGCGACGCCGTTTGTTAACACAGTATATTTACAATATGTACAGCTCCGGCCAAAAAGTTTGTCACATTCAACTAGGCGCTGGAAACCGGAAATCATGATCGGCTACACTTTCCAATCCACGTACCGAGCTAACGCGTTAGGCGCGGTTTCCACTGTACGATTTCGTCCAGCACGACGCCGTCTAGTAGCTTCCGATTTCGGACAGCAAAACGTTTACGTGCTCACATAGGCCGTATAACGGATCCGTAACTTTTAAAACGTCATGTCGAAGTAGCCAATAACGAATGTTGTAAAAATAAA
>AYEL01089827.1:0-22046 GCA_000484575.1 Olivierus martensii | reverse complement strand
GAAAGTAATATTTGAAAACAGTTTAAATACAAGTATATCATTACAGATGTTTTAGTTATTTTGTATAAAAAAGAAATATGATAATTTATAAACTGTAATAATTGGAGAGATGATTATTTCTCGTGAAATTCAAACACACATATTTAGTTATTTTGTATAAAAAAGAAATATGATAATTTATAAACTAATAATTGGAGAGATGATTATTTCTCGTGAAATTCAAACACACACACAATTTTGTCCCTGCTTCTTAGTGTCAGACTGACAAACATTCATAACTTTTCCTCCCAAATAAGGGAGTCTTCAATAATGGTCCAGCGTTCAATATGCTGGAAGTATGATTTCAAAGATTCAATTCTGATTATTATTAATCAATACTCATTTTAAACATTTTATTATGTCGAAATTTTTCCCGTATTGACCATTACAAAACATGATAGTTGTGTTTTTAAATAATTACAACGGTTTGCTAGTGCCACTCGGAGAATTTGAATAGTTAATAGGTTGCCGATTCGTATCTGTTGATTTAAGTGGCGACAACGTGTCTCTTTCAGCTTGATATTTGCATATTCTAATACAATAACTGTTCTCCTACTGATGTCCAGCATTTCAGCAATTTCATTCACCGAAACACCATTTTCTCTATGGTGGATTACCAACTCTCTAATTTCTTTCGTGATGGCACGAGACATTGTCTTCAGTATCATAGCACACCGTTTGACTACGTCATCCTCATCCCTGCATCTCGATTAGTATTTCAGGGAAAATTATCAATTCCCCCTATCGCACATGATTTTTTATTATTTATTACGAAAGCCATAATATTATTACCCCATACATTTTCTATGGAAAACTTTAATATTTATTTTAAACACGTCACAGTTCTCTCGCAGCTATCAGAACCTTACCCATCGTTGCTAGCGAACCACATAATGGACGATCCCTCAGCCAGCACATTAGTGCTTACGTTCTGGAGGAAACTAATGCATGCTGAAGCCGAGTATTGTAAGGAAGCCGAACGTATCCGGTGAGGTGACAAACTTTTTGGCCGGAGCTGTACATCAGTGGTGTCCAACCCCGCGCCGGAAGTTGATCTGTTATGCGTCCACGGCAAGATTTCCAAAAAATTGATTTAAAAATATCATTTTTTAACTTTTCTTAATCATATGAAAATAATTTTAAAATAAGTAATAATAATTTTATTTCCATCTTTTTATTAGTTTGAGTTTACTGTAAATCTACTAAAATAGATAATTTTAAAATTAGTAATAATAATTTTATTTCCATCTGTTTTATTAGACTGAGTTTACTGCAAATCTACTAAAATAGCATTTCTATCTACTGAACGAGAATTGTAATTTACAAAATTATAAAAAATAAATAATAATTAAAAAATGTAATCTAAATGTTTTTAACATGTCCAGACTTAGCACAAAAACCTTTGATCTACCGACAGCAGTTGACACTCTCCGAGGCTGTGCGGGAAAAGGCTCATGCACTCAGTTTTTTTTTTGTTAACAGATGATGCCGCTTTCCACTCAGTAAGAGTATTAAGTAAGTCTTAAGTTGTTTTGCTGCTGCCACTTAGGGCGGGGCAAAACCAGATTAGTATTTCAGGGAAAATTATCAATTCCCCCTATCGCACATGATTTTTTATTATTTATTACGAAAGCCATAATATTATTACCCCATACATTTTCTATGGAAAACTTTAATTATATAATATTTATTAATTTTCTATTAACTTTCAATTATTCAGCATATTCAAAAATCCACCATTCATCAGGTCCTGAGAATGCCAGATTTTTGAATGTCTACCTGTATTGATTTTATGAAGCATTTCAATTGAATTATCAAAATATATTATTATATATTATATATACAATTATTGTATATATAATATTTTAAATAATTTAACAGAAAGCAAATCAATTACAATTTATGTTCATATTACTTTATAAAACCACTTTTTTATTGATTTAATAAATTTTTAGGATGAAATTAGTTCTTAAAGATTTTGAATGAATTCCAATTACCAAAATGAATCATATTTTTATCATTTATTGGATTTGCATCAGATTTTCTCAAAACAAGTTTAACCATATAGATCAGTTATACAAAATGATCCAAATTTTGATAGAAGTTCAAAGTTAAGATAAAGTGTCATGGATGCAATGTCTCGGTATTGACAATTGCTTGCTGAAGGAAAGAAAAGGCAAATGACATTAGATGACTTCTTAACGAAAAAACAAAAAAGTGTCAAATGAGGAAGAACCTTCCTCATCACAAACATAAATTATTTACTCAAATATTTTTGATTTTCATGAATGATTTATGAATACAAATCGATATTAGCAATAAAAAGTGTCTATAATTAATGTAATCTATATATATAAAAGCCGAATCTTGGAAAGAGTAATCCTTTTTAAGTGATATTATTGGATTACAATGACCACATGATACGCCTAGCTGGTGATGCTATTGGATTAAAATAATCACTCATTAGGCATCTGAGCAGTCTCATATGATCACATGATTATTACATTTGAAAGTAATGACAAATGTTGGCTCTATGCTATTGTAATGAAATTTGAAATATATATTCAAAGGTATGTCGTTATAGCTTTATTTTAAAAGCACAGTCCCTGGCAAATGTTGGCTCTATGCTATTGTAATGAAATTTGAAATATATATTCAAAGGTATGTTGTTATAGCTTTATTTTAAAAGCATAGTCCCTAATTTAATTTGGTATTTATTATATCTTTTAATATTTAATCCGATATTTTTATTTATCATTATATTAAATAAGTTAGGTTAAATTTTGTTAGGCTTAATGAGTAGATTAACTCCATGTGGTCAATACGCAATTATAAATATAATGTATATTTATCATTATATTAAATAAGTTAGTATAAGTTAAATTTTGTTAGGCTTAATGAGTAGATTAACTTCTCCATTTAGTCAATAGGCAATTATAAATATAATGTATAATCTCTTTTGAGTACATTAGACCAACCAATACATTTTTTTTTTTTTGCATCAATTTTGATGAAAGTATAATTCTTACATTAAAATATAAATTTTGAGACTTGATAATTAGGATGATGATATGTGGATTGTGCTAGATATACCATATACTATACAGTATGATTATCGTATATGCTAATGGCTTCAGAAGTTATATTATAACTGGATCAAAATTTTTCAATTAAATGTAAAATAATGATTTAAAGTTTAATGAATTTGATGGAATTATTTTAAGATATGCTAATGGCTTCAGAAGTTATATTATAACTTCTGAAGCCATTAGCATATCATCAAAATTTTATCATCAAAATCTGATCAAAATTTTTCAATTAAATGTAAAATAGTGATTTAAAGTTTAATGAATTTGATGGAATTATTTTAATTTTTTTTTTATTGGTGAAGCAATGTGTTAATTATCAGGTGTGTAAATATGAAACCGGAATTTTTTAGTAAAAAGTGCACGTTCATCATATGATAATTGTTTAAGAGTATTTTATTCAAAGTATTGGCCATTATTAGTTATACATTTTTCCCATCTTTCTGGCAATGCGTGGATGCCACCACGCCAAAAAAACTGTTCTTCTTTTGAGGCAAAGCAGTTATCAAGCTATTTTCGTACATTTTCATAGGAAGTGAAGCGCTGCTCATCAAGTCCGTGCCCTATCGATACAAATAAGTGAAAATCGGACGGAGCCAAGTCTGGCGAGTAGCCTCATGCGAAAGTATTTCCCAATTAAGTGCTTCCAATAATCCAGTATTTCCCAATTAAGTGCTTCCAACGTTTCCTGGACCGGTTTTGCTTTGTGTGAGGTCATTATCATGAAGCAAAATCAGTTTTTTGCTTTGTGTGATGGTGCATTATCATGAAGCAAAATCACTGTGTGCTATCATATTCTGGTCGTTTTTCATGCAAAGCTCGATTCAAACTGATCAAATTTGTTGTTGGTAGCATTTAGTCTTTACGGTTTCACCAGGTTTTAGCAGCTCAAAATAAATTGCACCCTTCTGATCCCACCAAACACAGAGTATTGTCTTCTGTCCGAAGCAATTTGGCCTTGCAGTCGATGTCAATGGTTGTCCTGGATCAACCCAAGATTTTTTGTGCTTTGGATTCTCAAAATAGATCCATTTTTCATTGCCAGTCTCAATTCAATGGAGAAATGATTTTCTTTTGTATCTGGCAAGCAGCACTTTGCAAGTGGTTTTTTCATTTTCCTGTTGTCATTCATTCAGTTCATGTGGAACCCATTTTCCCAGCTTTTGGATCTTTCCTATGGCTTTTAAACGTATGGAGATGGCTTCTCGTGACACATTCAATTGGTCCGCGAGTTGTTTTTATGTTTGAGCATCATCCTCATCCAACAATACTTGCAATTTACTGTCTTCAAACTTTTTTCGGTGGTCTTTCACGTTCTTCGTTTCTCACATCAAAATCACCACTTTTGAATTTTTTAAACCACTCATAGCATTGTGATTTACCAAGAGCATGCTCACTGTAAGATTTGACAAGCATTCGATATGATTTTGAAGCAGTTTTCTTCAAATGATAACAAAAAATCAATGATGTCCGCAAATTGTAACATGTAGGCACAAAAGTTGACATTTTTAACACGTAAAAAACATGTATTATTGTATAAAACTTGTATGGTTATGAATTGGATGTTGTTGACAGATGTCAAAAGAAAACAATGGCGCCAATGATGCGATTTGACGAAAGGTACATTGACAGGTGGCACCACTTATTGGCAAATTCTGGTTTCATATTTACACACCTGATATACCTAATATATACAAATGTTAATTTGTCTCGGTGGTATTTTACCAAAACTAAAATTGTTATCAGTATGTTTATTTTAGTTTCTTATAGATACATTTTGACTACTATGCTGATATTATTTTTTTCCCTATTAGTTTAAAATGGAATCATGAGAAGAAAAATTACTTCGAAAGAGTCGAGAAAGACAGCAACGATATCGTGCTAGGAAGAGAAGCATATTTTAAGCAAATAATCAACCAACGCTTCTAACAGAGACTATTAAAATCGATAATAACAAATTTAATGAAAATTTGATTCATCAGCATTATTGTGGCCTAATGATTGATATCTGTCAAATTTTGGATTAACATCCAAAACTTTTCTTACTGTTTATACCATTTTAATAAATTATTTTTACAGATTTAATATTAATATATTGTCTAATGTTTCCAATTATTATTATGAAACTTTGATATATTTAATAGTCTATTAAAATATTTTGAAATTGTGTTTTTTTTTCTTAATTCCTTCAACATTTTTAATCCCATATTAAATTTTTAATCCTATCCCATATTATATTATCTATATCAATATTAAAAAAGAATTGCATCAGTTAATTTTTTTATTTTACCTGTCATTTTTGACGGGTGTATTTATTAGTACAATAATAATGATACTATATCAATATTAAAAAAGAATTGCATCAGTTAATTTTTTTATTTTACCTGTCATTTTTGATGGGTGTATTTATTAGTACAATAATAATAATAATAATAAATGTTACAAAAATAAAATAAAAAATGGTACATATATTCTTTTATTCACTGTTCTGTTTCATCTATTTCATTATTTATGTGTTAACATGACCTTGTTTAATGCTGTTTCATTTAGTGCTTGGTTTCTTTGGAACGTAGCCCCCATGTTAAATGGGGTCTTACTGTATATAACAAATATTTAATTAAATGTTTTCTGCTTAAACAATGTTTTTGGAGGTTCTAATTGATGAGCAGAAAAGGATTATCAACAGTTGTTTTGGAATTAATACTAAACATGAAAAAAATACCAAATATGATTTGAAATCATTCAGGATTGTTACACTTTCCTATAAGCATTTGCCTATGAGAAAAGTAAACAAACAAAAACATATAGCAATATTTGATTACATACAGTATTTAATATTTTTGAAAATTATTTCATAAATAATTCATTATTTCTTAAAATGCAAATAAATTTAAATAGTATTTGAACAATTCTTTATATACTTCTAAAAATATAAGTATATATAAATCAGACAATTATTTCTATGATGTTATTTTTTCACTAAATTAATAAATAATTTTTTATTTTATTTGTGAAAATATAAATTCTTTGTAAAATGCAAAGTATATTCTATCAAATGAAAAAATCAAATTGAATACAATTAAAAATTTAACTTACTTTTTTTTTCCTTGTTTTAAAAATGGTAAAAAAATATTCTTTTGGCATCTAAAAAATTCAATTTTAATTATTAAAAATAAGTTTAAAAAAAAGGATCACAAATCATAAATTTTAAACATTTTTCAGCTTTTTTGCATTTTTTATTTTGGATCATTTTTTAATTCCTAGAACAAAATGTTAATTTAAGTCAAAACTTTTACAAGAGTTTCCATAAACTGGCTTATTTCCTCCCTCACTTTCCCTATCCCTATTTACTCTATGCTCCCATTCATTAGTATCTTCTCTCCCATTATCACTACCAATTAAGGGTTAGTTTAATTCATGATCAACTCTAAGATGATCTCTCTGTGTTGAAGTCAAAAGGGCTTGTTCTGTTGTGTACTTATTTGTAAACAATTTGCACTATTAGACTAGTAAATTTTTATCATTGTTTATTGTATTCTTATTTATATTCTAAGAACCCATTATCACTACCAATTAAGGGTTAGTTTAATTCATGATCAACTCTAAGATGATCTCTGTGTGTTGAAATCAAAAGGGCTTGTTCTGTTGTGTACTATTTGTAAACAATTTGCACTATTAAAGACTAGTAAATTTTTTATCATTGTTTATTGTATTCTTATTTATATTCTAAGGGTTTTCAGAGAAATTTCATAAAAGATATGAATGAAATAATTAAACCAAAATTCATATAGCAAGAAAGACAATTTTATTAGGCTTTAAAATTTTTAGCCTTCATAGAGAGTCTCATCAGTACATAACTGTTAAAACAATGCTTCAGAACACATATTCTAGAATGAATTCAAGCTTTAAAGAATTAGGGCTAGCGTGCATGGACAGTTTTTCAACTGCTTAACTGAGGTGGGGATTTAGCTGCTTTTATACATCATATAGATTTCAATGGGGGGCAAGCGAACAGGCGACCAAAAACCTGCAACATGCTCTACTTTTAAGATGGTGTGATAGCTGCCCTTCAGAATCATGGACAGTTTTTCAACTGCTTAACTGAGGTGGGGATTTAGCTGCTTTTATACATCATACAGATTTCAATGGGGGCGAGCGAACAGGCAACCAAAAACCTGCAACATGCTCTACTTTTAAGATGGTGTGATAACTGCCCTTCAGAACAGAACAAGTACAAACACATGGGAGCACACACACAGATGATTAACCCTCGCTCTACTACATTGCTCTCATTCGTTTAGGCATCATTATTTCTGTTTTAATCAAATAATTGTATATTATTTGTCAATTATGGCTGATGAATTTGACTATTTTGATTGTGAAAAGCAAATGATAAGAATATAAAAGAAAAACTGTGGAATGAGGTTGAGGCAACAATACCCAACTGGAGCTAAAATATCCAAAAAATTTTTAAGATACAAACATAAATCATTAAATAAATTGTAGAATTGTCCTTTTAACATTTGTTGACTTAATAACGGATGCACACAGATCTTTTTTCTACGCCATTTTCTTACCCACAGTATTAAAGCATATACAGCAATCTTTTCCATGAAGTCCATTTTATCCACGTTGGTCAGATGACCGCATGGTAAAGCTGTGGTTTACCACCCTGGAGGATCCAGGTCCCATATTTCCAGTTTATCAGGAGGAGTCCGAGCCTGGCCCGTTGAACCCCATCCTTCAACCATTCGGAAGACCCCATCATGGGTGTTGGCCAGCCTGTGATGAGCTCTACAATTGCCCTAAAGCTGTGGTTTACCACCCTGGAGGATCCAGGTCCCATATTTCCAGTTTATCAGGAGGGGTCCGAGCCTGGCCCGTTGAACCCCATCCTTCAACCATTCGGATGATCCCATCATGGGTGTTGTCCAGCCTGTGATGAGCTCTACAATTGGTTGCTACCAGATACAGTATATCTCCTGTGCAATATGGCAGCTTAACTTATCTAATCTAATCATTTTATCCACTATGAGTGAGTGTATTTTGCAAGGGAGGAGCGGTATTTTAATCAGTTGTGCACCTACTCAATATTTCAAGCTGCCAAACAGCTGAGAGGTGAGAAAACTGTCTGTGTGTGATAGCTCTTACATAAATATTATAACTAATATTCCAATAGTATTTTCAAAATTAGATTATATACATGCATAAAGAAATAAAAATAAAAAGATTAAGAAACTTCCTGTGATATTAATGTATTACAAGCATTTCTTAAAATACTTTGTAAATAACCTTGCAAGAAGCATCAACTATTATGTGTAAAGAAAACATATAATAGTTTCATATATGAGAGTGAGCTAGTATTTAATACTCAAATTTTTTTACTTTAAAATGTCTTTTCTTATAGAGTTAGGATATTCTCAGTACAAAAGAATTAAGAATAAAAAATCTCTAATTTGAAACCTTTCCTTCTGGTCTTGAATGTCTTTACTGATTAGTATTTTATAAATTAGCATTTTAATTGAGCAATAATAGTTTGTTTTCACTAAAAACAAAAATGTATTTTATTCAAGTATAACATTTCAGTACTTCCATACCCTCCTCAATACATCAAGAACTATTAATCAATGTATTTTACAATGAACATTTGTTCTTTATAATTAATAATTTTATATTAACTATTAATCAAGTATTTTATAAATATTCTTTATAAAATACATTGATTAATAATTCTTGATGCACTTATAGAGTTAGGATATTCTCAGTACAAAAGAATTAAGAATAAAAAATCTCTAATTTGAGGTCTTTCCTTCTGGTCTTGACTGTCTTTACTGATTAGTATTTTATAAATTAGCATTTTAATTGAGCAATAATAGTTTGTTTTCACTAAAAACAAAAATGTATTTTATTCAAGTATAACATTTCAGTACTTCCATACCCTCCTCAATACATCAAGAACTATTAATCAATGTATTTTACAATGACCATTTGTTCTTTATAATTAATAATTTTATATTAACTATTAATCAAGTACTTTATAAATATTCTTTATAAAATACATTGATTAATAATTCTTGATGTACTTAGGAGGATATGGAAGTACCGACAACATTATACTTGAATAAAATACATTTTTGTTTCAGTGAAAACAAACTATTGCTCTCAATTACGTGCTAGTTGATAAAATACTAATCAATAAAGTCTTTTTTTTTAACTAGAACAAGATTCTAACTTATAGGACAAAGATATTTTAAAATAAAATAAAATTTCTGCATTAAGTACTGTTAACTAAATAGTATTTATTTAATAGTATTACAAAACTTTGCCTTTTGCTCAATAACAACAAAAATAGCATTAGTTCAATACAGAGAAAATCATACTTAAAATCTTTTAGTTGCTATCACCAAATTTAGAAAACTTTACTCATTTTTTTCAAAATTTTCTCTTACATATTCTCAAAATAAAATCAGAATTTTGAAAGGGAATTTCTTAAAAGTTATTTTGACCTATATTATTATTTGATCTGACATATATGTGCATCAAATTCTATATAACTCTGTAATTAGTTATGAATTTGCAAGAAAAATTTTTCAGATGAACAGCTAGATTGAATCATTAATGAAAACATTTTAAAACATAAGCTGAAAAATGCTAACAATAATTTTCATATAAATAAATAAATTACCTTTCCTAATGGCTGAATATGAAAGAATAACTGAAGCAATATTGAAATTTGACGGTACTTCCAAAAATTATCTTTTGGCTTTGCAATCATGTACTAAAATAAATTAAAATATTTTGTTTAAAATTAACTGTATTTTAATTAATTAAAACTCAAAATTTAATATATATAAATATGTACTTCATATTCTTTTCCAGAAACAAACATTAAAAATTCAATTCTTCCAATCCGATATATTGTCTTGGTATTATTCAAGGAATAAATAATTTTTCTTAGAAAATAATTGTTTTCATTTGGCAAAATCAAAAATATTTTTAATGGTGGTGCTAAAATTAAAAAATTTAAAATAAATATTAGAATAATTTCAATTAAATTTGATAATACAGTGAACCCCCAATATAAGAGATTAATTTATTCAAGAAAAAAATCTCATTTTAAAATTCTCACATTTTGAACCAATAGAATTTACCTAGAGATGATCATGGGAGTAGTTCTTAAACTAGATAAGTTATCAATAAATTGTGAACATTAAAACTCCCAATGTTTCAATTGGTAACAAGACAAGGCAAATTCTTAATAGAATAGAAATATAAGACTTTTATTCATACATATTTTGTACATTAGAATCAGATATACATTTCAGATGTTTTTAACACCTCATCAGTTTGTTGTTGTACAATTGCTAATTAAAAGAATTCAATTTTTTAACAATAAGTAAAATATGACAATTTTTTATTAATTCATCAAAAGTTGAAAAATTTGTTATTACTGTATCTCAAAAAAAAAAGGTCTAAACATAGATAAGTTTCTAATTTTCTATAACCCTGTATGTAGATTCCCATACCATAACACTCATTCAGCTACACATATAGCTGCTCACACTGCTCTCATATCTCAATATTTTCTCACATTTCAAATAACTATCTATCTACAAATGTTACTCATATGTTGATTTTATTATATCTTGAACTGTCATATCTTAGAGGTCCACTATATACTTTATAAAAACAAATTATAGTGAAATTTGAATTTTATGTTATTATGTTTTACATTTTACTGGGATCTAAATATGTTTTTAAAATATTTAGACCCAATTTGTTACCATACAAATTAATACAAGATCATAATTCAACATTCACATAGGATATTGATTACACAATCCAAATAACCCTAACTAGTGATTTACTTTAATTTGGCAGTTAATTCAAAAATAAATCACTAGGGGAATCTGGCTAGTTAGCATTATTAATATAAAATTCTTCCAAAATTTATATACAATTAAAATTCCCACATTTTATGACATATCATAACTTGATCATAAAATATTTATTTTATTTTATAAGATGATCACAATGAACTTTATGCACGTGAATTTGAAAGTACATAAAGTGAATCTGATAGTATGGTAACCTTTGTAACAGGTCACTTCTGCCATTATATTTTAATCTCACTTGTATTTACACTTGCTTTTATTCTCATCTACCAAATAGACTAACTCCTTTGTACAATATTTCTGGATTTCAAATTTTAAATAACTTCATTCTTGACTTTGTGCTTTTGGACTTATGTATGTGTTTGTTGCTTTTGGACTTGTGTATGTGTATGTAAAACACACACAAAAATATTTGTTTAAGCTATTTTATATTAAATTGCTTATTCTTTAATTTACATTTTCCCTCCTTTTACACCATTTTAATTTTTTCTCTGGAAAATGCAAAATCAGAATAACACTTAACTTTATTTTCTACATCATATTAAGAGAAATAAATATTTCTTTTTATAGAAACAAACCTTTAACCCAGTTTCTAACTTTCACATTTCTTAAAAGTTGAAATAAATAATTTTCACTTTCTTTATCTTCAGATATTTTAAACATCCGATAAAAATCTTTATTAATAATTTCTAATTCATAGAGATGAGTTTCAGATATTTCCTAGAGAAAAAAAAAATTGATGAAGTATACCAAATAACCCCTAATGGAATTTTTAAAATTGATTTAACTATTAAATTTAAATTCTTAAATTTATTTTATTATAATTGTTTGAAATATTGCTTTATAAATAATTTGAGAATTAATTTTATATCAGTATTTTTTAATTAGCACTGAAATGAGCAGCAGTAGATGACTTTCACAAAAAACAAAATATATTTTAATCAAGTATAACGTTTTCAGTATTTCCATACTCTCTTCAGTACACCAAGAACTATTAAACAACATTATTTACAAAGTTACATATATATTTTAGAACAAACAGTTCAAATTTAATGAAACAGCATCTATTGCTACTCATTTGAATACTAGTTAAATATGAATCAGTAAAAGTTGACAAGAAAACAGATGTAAAGATTTATAAGTGAAAGATTAATTTTGTGCAATTTTTTAGTAGACTCCCAATTAACTAGGATAGTTGGGAAATTAATTCCTCCAGATAACCAGTTCCCCAAATAAACTACAAAATACTCAAAAAAATCAGAATTATTGACAGTATGCATTGAATATCAAAAAATAAATAATTTCATATATATATTCAAATGTTTTATCATTAATTGAACAAAACAAGAAATTTGTTTATTTGCAGCAAGAAATTATTGAAATATTTTTAAATTTATTCTAATTTTGATTGCTAATTATCCAAGATATAATAATGAAATGAATCTAAATATTGATAATGGGAAGTCCATAAAGTTTAGGCATTTCTAACTTAGGATTGATCTGACTTACAACAGTGGGATTCAAAATGAACTCTGTCATAAGTCAAGGACTACCTGTACATAAAACAGATGTATTGTATCCTTTTTGTACTAATAATGCATCCTATGAAAGCAATCGAATGCATCATATCTATTTCTTCTCAATTATATTACAAAAAATATGTAAATACATGTGAATGTTCATAGTTAGATAAAAGCCTACCTGTACATAAAACAGATGTATTGTATCCTTTTTGTACTAATAATGCATCCTATGATAGCAATCGAATGCATCATATCTATTTCTTAAAATACTTATTTCTTCTCAATTATATTACAAAAAATATGTAAATATATGTGAATGTTCATAGTTAGATAAAATCAAAAATATTAAGGATTTATACAAATAACACATTCCTTATCTTTATACAGATATTATCAAAACTGTATAGATTAATGTTTTTAACAAGTTGACATATTTGTCACTAATACATATTATTATTATATAATATTAAATAGAAACATAGTGATTTTTGATGTTTCTGATTGACAATTTGAGTATTTTCAAATAGTTCTGATCATTTAGAAAATATGTGATTATTATTTTACAGCTAATTTTTTACATCAGATTTGCACTTCTAATGATTATGTATGTGCTAATCAGCTTCCTATTCCCATCAGTTCCAACAAAATTTCCTTTTGTTGTTTTGATTCTGATTTTTTATTCTTTAAATTTTATTATATATATTTTTGAGATTTGGATATGACAGAAATTTTTAATATTTCTTTGATATTTTTTGTAGAAAAAGCTTCAATAAAATAGTTGTCTATTATTTATTTTTAAAATAGTATTGTAGAAAAATGCATCTGGATATGACACAACACAATTCTGTCCTACTCTGCATTCAGTATTTTCTTTGTGTCACAATGTGACACAAAGAAAATGCTGAATGGAATAATTGAAGAAATTCTGAATGACAAAATTGCCAGACTTATAGCATTTCAATGCTATAAGTCTGGCAATTATTCTAATACATAAAAGGTGGAAGGTGGCTTACAATGAGGTTTCATATTTTTACTGATTTTCAAAATGCTGAAGTAGGAGGTCAGTTTATACATGGAGTGGCTTATACACAAGAATATACAGTATTTTTGATTTCTTAATTTAAAATAATGCTTGTAAAATGATTGTAATAAAGTTCATGATGTGTTGGTGTCAAGTCCTCTTGTAGACTGAAATTGGTTCATTTATCGAATTGCCCTTATACAGGCTCACCAGTCATTTATTATATACAAGTTTATTTACTATCAATATATAAATACAATGTGAAATACAAAAGTAAATGTTTGTCTGGAGAGACTGGATGATACAATGTGCAATGAAATGATATACTCCAACAAACAAAATAAACTTTCCATGGAAGAGTGATCGTGAGTGCCCATTGAAGAAATGTCCTAAAAGTTGACTGAAATTTCTAGAAGTCCACTGCTGTCCTGTCCACTTCTGCAAAACCTCTGTGAAATCAAACTCCACAGAATCACGACAAAAATTCTCTTCTGTTAAGATCCGTCAACAAACTAAAAACTAAGAACCTGCCAACTCCAGCCTGCTCCACCTGCCTTCTATGAGATCTTCATTTTCATCTTTTCTGTGTTCAACTCGCTCCTGTGTCACCCGTCTTTACTCTTGTGTCTGACTGATCTTTCTTCTCACAATCCAAAGTTTTTTATGCTTGTTTTTCTCCTCCATTGAATTTGAAAAATCTAAATTGTAACAGAGGGAAAACAAAAATAAAACCAGGAACCAATGATTTTAATTAAACCCATTACCAATGATTTTAATTAGAGTGCTAATTCCTCTTTAAACTAGTCTAAAATTTTATAATTATCCACTAATATAGTTCATGTCCTCAAGCCTCCCACTTGTGGAGTTCAGGTGTCTATATCCCGACAACTGCATTGAAAAAATTGTACTTATTCCAAAAGCAACAAAAAATTCATATCTTAGATGAATCTATTAATATTTTTCTATTTATTTAATAATATTGGAAAGTATTATATACTTTTTAATTATTACTAAAAATTTTCTTTAAAAATAATAGATTATTAATGAAAATTCTTAATTATTCATAAAAATATCTGAAAATTAAATATTGATTATTAAAAAATGTTATCTAAATATTTGTTTAGACAAATCTAAATCATGTCTAAATGACATTCATCCTACTTTTCAAAATTAATAACATACAGCTTTATAACAGGATCAAAAAATTAACTTTAATGCATAAAAAAATATTTTCAATTGTATAATCTTCCTTAAGTTTCTGAAAGATTAGTCATTGGTATGTTTAAGTGAATTTTTATTAATTTATTTAATTTTTTTATGTATATCAAATATATTTAAAACTATAGTCACAATGAAACCAAACTGCTTAAACTCTTTCTAATATTTAATTCATTTGATTCTGTGTTTATTAAAGTATTTACTCAGCTGCTGATTGTGCTTCTATAATTTTTAAGTATATATAAAACTGTAATTAGATAGTTAAAAGTTATGATATTTAATATTAAATAGAAAAAAGAAGAAAATAGAGAAATATAACTGATTATTTTATGATCAAGTTATATACTAAATCTTATTTTAAGTTTTTGCATCATATTTTTATTGATGTATTCAATCTATATAACAAATAATGCATTACATTATTGTATTATATTTGTTTGTAAATTATTATTACTATTATTATTATTATTAAATTTAAAAAATTAAATGTTAAGAAAATATTTAAATTAGAAGCCTAAAGAAAGGATTGGTTATGAAAATATTCATGGTCAACTAGATGGCCCCAAGATAAATCATTGGATTAAAGTCTTCGGGTTCAATTCCAGGTTTATACTAGATCTGTTGAATCTCATTTTTATCTTACGATCGATTACACCGTATGGTACATTTAGTAAAAGCCTGTCTTCTACTAGAAGACGGGGTTTTTACTAGTCTTTCTAATAGAATGGTAAACAGAGTAAATCCTCTTAAAAAGAGAAGATTGTTCACGATTGTTTTCTTTTTGAATTTTACTTTCTTTCCAAATTTATCATATACTAAACGGCGGGAACTATTCAACTGATCACTACAAGCCTTTGTGGGTGAACCGTCAAATGAAAAATGAGTCTAAACAGACCTAGCCCGACTCTTATTAAAATAATCTGCAACTATGAGACCCGGAATTGAAACCGGATCTTAAAAAGAGAAGAAGATTGTTCACGATTGTTTTCTTTTTGAATTTTACTTTCTTTCCAAATTTATCATATACTAAACGGCGGGAACTATTCAACTGATCACTACAAGCCTTTGTGGGTGAACCGTCAAATGAAAAATGAGTCTAAACAGACCTAGCCCGACTCTTATTAAAATAATCTGCAACTATGAGACCCGGAATTGAAACCGGATCTTAAAAAGAGAAGAAGATTGTTCACGATTGTTTTCTTTTTGAATTTTACTTTCTTTCCAAATTTATCATATACTAAACGGCGGGAACTATTCAACTGATCACTACAAGCCTTTGTGGGTGAACCGTCAAATGAAAAATGAGTCTAAACAGACCTAGCCCGACTCTTATTAAAATAATCTGCAACTATGAGACCCGGAATTGAAACCGGATCTTAAAAAGAGAAGAAGATTGTTCACGATTGTTTTCTTTTTGAATTTTACTTTCTTTCCAAATTTATCATATACTAAACGGCGGGAACTATTCAACTGATCACTACAAGCCTTTGTGGGTGAACTGTCAAATGAAAAATGAGTCTAAACAGACCTAGCCCGACTCTTATTAAAATAATCTGCAACTATGAGACCCGGAATCGAAACCGGATCTTGATGTTTCGATTGATTATAACTGAAAGCGAAGAATGTGAGAATCCATGCTTTAAATTATAGAAGGTCTATAACCTATCAATTAATCTGACTCAATCAATTAATCTTACTATGTAAAATATATCAAAAATACTTTGTAGTTTCCCTTTAAATACAGCCTTTACAAAAGCTAGTCTTTTATTATCAGAAATCTTATTCAAGGCTAATTCTTAGATTTCGAATAGCCGTTTTCAAGCCTTTTTTTATAAATAGTTTTCCGTTAATACTAGTCCTTTTATCCATATTAAATTCCCTTTAAATACAGCCTTTACAAAAGCTAGTCTTTTATTATCAGAAATCTTATTCAAAGCTAATTCTTAGATTTCGAATAGCCGTTTTCAAGCCTTTTTTATAAATAGTTTTCCGTTAATGCTAGTCCTTTTATCCATATTATAACAACAAAAACAGAGATTTTTCTTTCAAGTTTTAACAAACAGATTATTCGTTTCACTCATATATTTCTTCTAATAACGAATATTTGAAAATTTTATTTATTAAATGATTTTTATGTCCATTTAATTATGTGCTAAATCAGATTTTTATAGACTAAGATAATAGAGATGTGGTATCCAAATGATGGATTTTCTATTTTTTCATATAAGCTTAGTACAATAACTTTCTCGTATCTGTGTTGTTATTTCATATCGGTTGCTTTCCAGTTGGGAAGCTACTAATTGGCAGGATCATTTCAAAACTCATCACAGGATGTCAACATGATAGGAGGAGAATCGTTTATAGTTGAATGATAAGGATTGATGATGACAGCTTCATCAAGGTGTTTTTATAAATACAGTATGAATTTTTCCTGAAAAAATCAGCAAAGGAAAATATCGAATCCTCAGATGAAAATCTATCATGCTTTTCTGTAGCTATTATCTGTAATTTTATAAATTAAAACCATTAGAAATTTATAAAATTATAACCATTAGAATATTATAATAAAATTATAAATAATATATACTTTTCCTGATTTTTATTTAAAGAATTCATGATGAAATGTTTAAAGATTTGTAAACTTTGTAAGAGACAATTAATTATTTATTAATTAATATCGCATGAGATATCACTGCAGGCTTAATATTAATTACAATAAATGAAGAAAATTCTATAAATATAACTAAGTTTGTGTATTTTTAGCACTTTAATTAAACAATATATGTTTTAATTAATTACTATATTCAGTGCTGTATACGGAAATTAATAAAAAGAAAATAATCTCTTAAATCTTTGTTTCAAAAATAAAGCATAAAGAGTAATAAATATGAATAAATCTATCTTTTTGTTAGCGTGGGAAATCTATCTTATAAATCATTTGATAATCTGATTAATTTTTATAAATTACTTCAAAATTTATTATTTTGTTTGAGATATATTTAAAAATCAATTTATCTTGGCGATCTTAAATTTTCCAAATTTTGTATAATTTTTATTTGTTGGATTTTAAATGAAAATTTTTTCATAATAAAGATTTTCTCGAAACTTTCAATTTTTCATGAAACTAATCTTGTATAGCCAAACAAGAAATTGACTAAGCATAAGAATTAATTTAAATGGAAATATATTTAGAATTGTTTTTCTCTTGTAACAGTAGTAGACTTATTCAATATCTGTTTAGTGCAAAGCTTGTTGATTTTTTTATGAGAGGAGATTTATATTCAATAAATTAAAATTTGATAAATTGTTAATATTCAAATATGATACTGATAATAACTGGTATCTAAACTATTCAAATAAAACTGTCATATGAATGACAACAAGACAAAGCGTTATTTGTTACCTGAAGTTACGGAATCAGTTCAGGATATTCAGATTTGATCAGACTTTTGATCACATTCTTCGCTTTCAGAGCCCATCATAGATTCACAAATGTGGTGAGCCACAATTATGGGTGTATAATTGGCCCTGGAAGCATGTGATTGGCTTTGAAATAGCCTTGCTACTTAATATCTGAAATGATGACAACCGGCCATAAGATAGGAAACAAAGGTAGATGTTTAGTAGTCTCAGACTTCATGTAGAGCATGAGGAATCAAAGCGTGGCATCACTTCTTTAGATTTTTCAGGAACATTATCTTGATCTATCCTTTCCCAATTTGGTAAATCTCGATACAGTTGACCAAAAATACTATATTAAAAATAAATACTTATTAATCTCTGGTTCAAACTGACATAAAATATAAAAAATAAGAAAGATTCCTATAAAACTGTATATTGTAAATTTTTGCTTTCTTATATCATCTATTAAATGAAAATAAAAATGAATTTATATATGATTAAGTATATCAATTCAACGAATGGAGAACTCTTTATTTTTGTTCTCGTTTAATGGAATTCCTTTCTTTAAATTCTGTCTAATTTAGATATTTTTTTCCTTCCTTATTATATTTTTGCATCATCAATAATATAATAATATACGATTTAAAACTTTTTTTAAGCGAACCGCTTTTAAAAATATTACATTTTTCACTTCGTCGAAAGTTTTGTAAGGATTACTTTTGATACATTTATTGATTCATTTCTCCTTCAATCTAAGTAGTTAACGGAAGTTTTGAAAAAAAGCAGATTTTTCAGTTTGCTAGTTTTTCGAGAGAAGTTTTTCCAGAGTAAGCTTAAAGAATAAAAAGGAGAAACGAAAAGTTTCTCATATGTTTTATTATGTTTTGAGTAAATTTTTACAGAACGTCTCCGATTTCTTTGCAATCTTCAGCTTCGTTTTGCTTAACAAAAAGCATGATTTTTTTATATAGCTTTTGAGGTTTTATTTATTGAGGAAAAATCATTTAAGTTTATCTTTAATTTAAGTTACTTTTTAAATTTTAATTTTAGCGATTATAAGATAATGATTGTAGTATGAATTTTATCTCTCATAAAAAAAACTGATTTTCATCACGTTTTAAGCAGCACTAATTTATTTAACATTTTTTGGAACATAATAAATAAAATATGTTCACTCCATTTATTACAAATTGTTTGTGAGATTTTATATAATTTAATTACGTTAAATTTGAGTTCAATTATGTGTATGATATTTTAATTGAATTTTATGTTTGCTAATAAAAAATTCTTTAAATATTTAATAAATTATAAATTAAATTGTTACATAGATTTTGCTAATAATATTTTTGTTATTTATAATTTATGATGCAAAATTCGATAACAAAAATCATCATGATTTTTAAATTTTAGCGATTATAAGATAATGATTGTAGTATGAATTTTATCTCTCATAAAAAAAAAAACTGATTTTCATCACGTTTTAATAGCAGCACTAATTTATTTAACATTTTTTGGAATGATATAGTCACTTGTCAATAAATTGAGCTTAATTTTATTTATTGAAATAAAAAATTTGTTTAAAACAATAAATTTAATTTAGATTATATTAATTATAATTAATTTATAAACTTAATTTTAAAGCTGAAATTGCGAAAATTCCAATATTTAATGCCATAAATTCGGATAAATGAGAATTACGAATAGCCAACATTCACGGTTATTGTTTTGTTGAATTACCCTGGAAGTTGGTTATTTTAAATGCCTGGAAGTTGGCATTTAAAATAGCCAACTTCCAGGGTAATTAATTCCAGGTGACTAGCATCTACCAGAGGGCGCCACTCAAAATTGAGTTTAATGGGAGCCAGCCAAATTTATATGAGACGATTATATTAGCCTATATATAAATTTTCGAATAAAAAATATATAAAACAAACAATTTATTTTATATATTTTTTATTCGAAAATTTCAAAAAATCTTGTACTGGAAAATATTAAAATATAAATTTTTTTTCTTCTATCATATATTTTCTGCTAATTTTTAATAATATTGATCCATAATTTAGATAAATTTTATCTCATATATATATATATAGGCAACAATATAAATTTAAGTTATAATATATAAAGACATAGGCTAATAATTATATTAATTAAAAAAAATGTTTCATAACTACTTGAGAAAAAATTTTCCGAAATTACTGTTTCAATTTGCATTTTCGAAAATGTTCCATATAAGCCATATAAGGATTTATTTTTTTATTTAATTGAAAAATCGATAAAAAATATTCTATTCGTTTTACGAACACAGTCGAAATTTATTATTGAAAAAAAAATGTTTAGTTTTAATAAAAATTCTGAATTTTCCTATAATTATTCTTCATATAATTTTTCTAACTTAAAATACTAAGCAATCTCCCCAATTTTCTTTTCTATTCATGAAGTAAAGTATTATTGCTGGAGTTAATATTCTTAAAAAATGAGAACATTTACGAGTAAACACACAGAATACCTATTTTCCTTACTTGGCACTCATACAATTGCTGCAGAAAAAGGTGAAATGAGCAACACACAACATTTAGTCTGAATTAGCACAACATTAATGGTAGTAATTTCTCATCATCAGAGATAACAGCAGAATGTAGTTAACATAATATCACTTTGGTCAGGATGAACTGACCTCATAGTATGTTGAAGCATCCTTTTCTAAAATTAAATATCTCTGCTTTGCGTAATGTCTCTTCGAAAAATATTTTGATAATAACTTATGAATATTAATTAATCTTCTTAAAATCCCATTAGAATTACAAATCTTTTAATGTACACATCATTTGAAAGTAATATTTATTTTGTGTTTATTCTTGAATGAAAATCTAGTGAATAGAAAAGAGACGAATATAAATGAAATTAATTTAAATTAATGAATTTAAATCAAATAAAATAACTTTTTTTTTGTGATTTAAGTGTATTTTAAATTTAATAATAACATTTTTTTAATATCTAGATTTATCTATTGTTCAGATATAGAAAAATTCTAACGAGTATCACTAAAAATAATAAAATATTCATTGAAATTAGAAATGATAAAAACATAGTTAAGAAAAATTCATTTTAATTATAAATTTATATGAAGCAAAGATAATTTGTTTTATTTTTGCTACTTTTATATAAGAATTTTTTTGATTTCTTTATGATTTAAGTTCTGTTTTTCTCGTTTCATTTATATAACTTTCGACATTTTTTATTCATTACATCATATAATTACCGTTTCTCATTTCTTATACAACAGTTTCTTTTTGCTGATTTCTTTAAATTTTAACGAAATTTTTATAAAACATTTTAAGACAAGAGTTTTCCAAACTGTAGGGTGCGCTCCCTTACGGGAACTAGTCTATTGCAAGGGGGTGGCGCAAGAATTAACAAAAACATCTTTTTGACAAACAAAAAAAAATAAACCTTTCTGCAGTAGCTGTTTTAAAAACAAAATATCATCTGGTTTAGTGATTGAAAATGAATTGAAAGTATCAATATCTTCAATGACACTCCGATTTGAGAGAATTTGTGCTGAAAAACAAGCCCACCCATGGCATTAAATATTATATTGTATTAAACATGTATTCTATTTTTTGTTTTTTTTTTAATAAGATTTGTTTAATTGCATTAAAAATTGTTAATATTTAATGCCCACCCATGGCATTAAATATTATACAGGTAGGCCTCGATTAGCGCGAATAATTGGTTCCACGAATTTCTCGCACTAATCGAATTCGCACTAATCGAAGTATTAACTCTATGGAAAATATGGTAATTGGTTCTTGCTTTGTGAGATTCCGGCCATTAGCTAAGTTTCACGATGAATAACCAC
>AYEL01089826.1:0-58316 GCA_000484575.1 Olivierus martensii | reverse complement strand
GCTTTGTTAGTAAGACTGATCTGTGTTTACAACTCGCACTAATCGAATCTTTTCTCGCACTAACCGAATAACGGTATCAATTTTTTAAGTCGCACTAATCGAATTCGCGCTATTCGAAGTCGCGCTAATCGAGGCCTATCTGTATTGTATTAAACATGTATTCTATTTTTTGTTTTTTTTAATAAGATTTGTTTAATTGCATTAAAAATTGTTTTTAATTGCAATTATCTGGAAATTCATTTAATAAATTATTTATTTTAATTCAAAAATTTTAATTGAAGAAATAATCAAAAATATACATTTAAGATATATGATCAATTTTATTAATACCACAAATATATTTAAAAATCATATAATGAATTTGAGATTTAATACTGAAGTGCCTACACACAAAAAAATTTAAATAGATGATTGCATAAAAATAAAAAATAATAGAATTTATGTTAAAAACTTTTATATCAACTTATTTATTACAAAAGAAAAAAATATATTTATAATTCCTGTTTTTTAATTCTATAATATTGGGTTAATTAAAGGTTTTTATTTTGGATTTAAAAAAATGCTTCCATAATTTCTCAAAGATATCCCATAATTTTTTAAAGATATCAAAAATAGGACAAATATGATGATATAAATTGGAAATTAACTGATAAATTATAAAATAAAGATGTCCTAATAAACATTATTTATTTGGTAATTAATTAAAAAGAGGCCCTTTTTTAACTTAATTTTATGGAATTTTCATATCAACATTGGTTTGTAAATAAGATGATTTTACGTATACAATAATGCATAAAAATTTCATTACTTGCATTTTTAGTTGTATATTATATTATATATCATCATCTTGTAACAATGGGCTCTCTTGGACAATGTAATGTGTTATTAGTGATTCTATCATTCAATAAATGTCTATAGATAGAATGATGGAACATGTGTAATAGTCAATGCTGTGTTTTGAAGATGTTGATGTTCTTACAATGATTAAATTTTGCAAATGTCTTCTAAATATAATTGGTATTGCAATAATTTGTGAAAACAATCAGTAAACAAACTTACCCATTTCCTTGATTATTACTGCTAATATGCAAATATTGCAAATTTATTATTTAATTGTATCAAAAATGAAACATTATAATAAAATAAATTGTGGTACTATATGTTTAATATACATTTTTATTTACTACCACTATTTAATTTAATAATAACAGCTTTTGAAAAAACTGTATGAAAAATTATATAATGCAATTTTTTGAGCATTATTGCATTCAAAGGTAAAATACATTCTTTTGAAACAGAATTCAAGTTTGAAGTTCTTTCATTATAAATAAATAAAAATTTTGAAATAAGTAGAAAAGAAGAAAAGAAATGGAATGCAAATCTTTCTTTTATTATGTTTTGAAGTAACAAATCATCACATCTACTTTAAATTTTAGTTTTGGTAGTGGAAATTCAGATGGAACTAGGTTAAAAAGTTATCAAATAACAGAAAATCAGGAGTCTAACATAAATAATAGAACAACATGCATTTCTATTTTTGCATGGTTTATATTCTTGTTTATACATGTTTATGATGTTAATCAGCAAGTTATGAAGAATACTACAATGACAAATTTAAAATATGAAATTACAGTAAATTCTAGCATCAATAAATAAAAAAATATATATATAAACCATAAAAGATTGTAAAATGTGTAGTAACATACATACACTCATACAGAGTTAATCAATGAGTGAACCACTTCTTACTCAATTAGGATACTAAAAAGTTGTCCTCAAAGTATTAATAATTATTTCATTTAAAGGGTTTGCTATATTTTAAACAAGTGTTACAGGATTACATTTATATATTAAAAAAAGTTTATATTTAAAATTTTATTTTATAAATTTAATGGAAGGATTAAATGAGAATAAAGAAACTGCTGATAGCAACTGATTTTAAAAATGTTCTATAAATGATTTTAACCTAGATGAGATTTGAACAAATGCATATTTTCAAGTATTATTTTATTTTTACTTAGAAAATTTTTTTCTACATTTTTTCCTTTTGTTCTGTTTTAAAACTGATTACTGAAACTTCAATAAATTATATAAATACTTACTAATTACTGGAGAACCAAGATTAACAGTATTTTGTAAACTAGCAGTTCCTGTAGCCATCATAGTAGAATTTACTGTAGGAATTACAATCATTTGTTTTGAAGGAGTGGTTGTCATAATTGGTAATTGTATAATTGATGGAACAGTGCCAGTTTGAGAATATTGCTGATTTATTTCAACAGCAGCTGAAATTATATAAAAAAGTAAAAACTTATTAATATTGCTTTTTCCTGAAACACTTTTATTATATATTTTTTATCTTATAATTTAGTTACAAAGGTATATTTACTTACAAGGTATATATAAAACCTAATGATGAGAGAGTACATACTTTATTATTAGTTAGTTGTACAGAAACAAATGTAATTACAAAAATGACAAAATTAGAATGTATTTGTACTAAATTTATTTTAATCCTTAATTGAAATATTCAATAAATAATAGAAATTATTAAATAAGTATAAGTGCTTGGTGATTGCCTGAACATTTTTTCTACACAAAATTATTCCACCTATTTTATATTTTTATTTTTCAGTTTAAAAATTCTTTTAAATTTATTTTAATGATAATTCAAAAAATGATGTATATAATTATCACCTGCAAAAAATTTTAAACCCATGTAAAACCAGTAGGAGAGAATAATAATTTTGGGTAAGTTTGGCTGATTGCAATGTAAAGAATCTGCCTTCTGCTTGAAAAATCTGGTATTAATTCCAGATCCCATACTAACAGTTTTTTCAAGGAGATTCTCAGCTTGTCCTATTGATCTCTATCACTATCATCTGAATTGAGTACAAACTAACTGAACCCAACTAATTCATGATCTCAGCTTTCATGTAGATAAAGTAATATAAAATCTGAAAAAAATCTAATGAATCTAAGTGGCCTAGCTTGTCAATCTTCATCCATCATCTAACTAGCTAATATAAGGTTTTCGGAAAGTAATTTCATTTTTTTCCATGGAAATGAATGACAATATAATTATATATTGACCATTTTGGTCCAACACATGTTGCCTTCTTTCTGGTAATAGTATATTGACCATTTTGGTCCAATACATTTTGCCATCTTTCTGGTAGTAATTTGATTCCATGCTTGTAGAATTTGTGATCTTTGCTTGCAAAAAACTGAACCAAGTGATTTTTGACATCCTCTTTTGAACTAAATGTTTTGCCATCTAAAAAGTTCTATAAAGATCAGAACAAGTAATATTCGGAGGGTGCCAGATATGGCAAATATGGTGGGTGCAGTAGCACATCTCATCCAAGCTGTAACAGCATCCGGTGAATCATCAAACTTGTATGAGGTTTGGTATTATCATGATGAAATATTACACCTTTCTGTTAATCAATTCTGACCTTTTCTGTTTGATGAAATCACTAAATTTGTCCAATTGGTGGCAGTATATTTCCAAAATTAATTGTGGATTGTCTGGTAGAAGCTCAAAAATAATAATTCCCTTGAAATCCCACCATACAAAGAACATCACTTTTTTTGATGAATATTGGCTTTTGAATGCTTTGAACTGACTCATCTCTTCTGCTCCGTGATTGCATGCATTCAAAATTGCTGTAAACAATCCAATTTTCGTCGCAAGTTATGATTTGCTTCAGAAAGGGATTATTTTCTTCATGTTTGAGCAGCAAATCACTTTCTTTGAGAACATGTGGAACCCAAATATTGAGCTTTGAAATGAAACCAAGTTGTTTCAAATGGCTATGAACAGTCGAATTTGAAAAATTCAACCTTGTAGCAATTTCTCATGTTGTTATTCAATGGTTTATTCAACCAATACCTTTATTTTGTCATCATCAGCTTCAACTAACTTTTCTGCACTTGGTGCCAATACCTTTATTTTGTCATCATCAGCTTCAACTGACTTTCCAGCACATAGTGCATCTTTAATGTCAAAATTGTCAAAACAAAATTTTGCAAACCAGTTTTGGCACTGCTGTTCTGTTCCTTTTCGTGCTTGAATAGCATTCTTACCTTTTCAGTAATAAAACAGCAAAACATGCCAAAAATCTCTATTTTATTTTCCATTTTATATGACACCCAAAAAATAATAATTGCACAGAATCAAAAAAATTTTTTTTTATAAATAAACGTTGAAATGTCTGCTGTTAAAATATATAATGACAATAGGATTTAGAATGAAGTTGGCTTGTTAAAAATACAACTAATGACACTACTGAGAAAAAACAAAATTACTTTCCAAACAACCAATACCTCATAATGAGTTTACAAGTGTATCAATGATGTCTAATTATACATTCTTTCTATATTAGCAGTTATAAGAGATTATAAATGAACAGTTGAATATCAATTTAATGATCTTATTCAATTCAATTTTTAAGAAAATTAAGAAACTAAAATAGAAGCTAAGCTTTTTGTAAAGATTACATCTATTGGTACAGATATCCAATTAGTAGTTCTATTGGTAAATATGCTTGTAGTGACTTATATGAACACTGTTTAGAACAATGATCCTAAGTGTGTGGTGCATGCACTCCTATTAATTTGAGTTTTTCACTTGTCATAATTCATGTCTGTTATACGGGATGCATTTTATTTGTCATTACTGATAAAGACATGTACTATTAAAAAGTTTGAAATTCACTGGTCTATGATTTGTTCATGTTATGCTTACTATGATCTTGATCACATTATGTTTGTGCAGAAACACATGCAATGATATTATGAGTAATCAAAATACTATATCATTTTTCTAAATTGGAAGTGTGACAATGATTTTTCATTTATTTTCATATCATTATATATTTTAAAATAAATTCCATATAAATCAGAATAAATATCTTTCACTTATTAGATGTATTTGTTAATTGCTTTGACTGAATTGCATACGCTAATAAGCAATTCAAATTTATTATTAAAAAATTATGCCATAAAACAATTGAAAAATTGCAATCATATAAAATATCACCATGGTTTTCATATTTTTGAGTTTAATTTAATTGATTCAATCTTAATATAATTGTTATTTTGAAAAGCAGTTGGTAATAATGAAAAATTTTTCAAAACAAAAACTTTTATCAGAAGAAATGCTGTGATACTTTAAAAAAAAAAATCCATATACAGAATGCATTATTTTAATAACTAAAATATGCATGGCCAAACTTTATGTTGTGTACTAAATTCAAATTAAAAAAAAGTTTTTTTTTACCAGCCATTGTTGAAAAAGTTTAGCAGAAAATATTTATTAACAATACTTTGCATTATAAATGTAGAGGCAAAAAGGCAAACCCTGCTTTATTTTACTTCAATCAATGTGAAATTCAGTTACCACAATTTGGGAAACTAACCATTTCCTGTTTTATGCATGTAATTATTCAATTATTGCAAGACATTTACTCTATTTAAATTTCTGAAAATAATATTAATACATTTGGCAACATTGAGTCAACACAGAAAGTGTGATGTCACTTAGAACACTAAACACTAACACTAAACACTAGTTATCAGTGACAGTGTACTTCTGACAAAATCTTTTCTCAACTTACATATTTATTGATAATCTGTAAAATATAATATAATCAAATATAGTAATACAAAATGATTAGTTTTTATATTTATTTTCATTTATAGTTTTACTTTGCAATTCAAGTTTGTAAACAGTCATTGTCTTCTGTTAAATAAAGTTTGTGTTAGATTAAATCACTGAGGAGAGGGTACAGAAAAAGAACAAAGGAAGAAAAAAAAGTCAATCTTAATATGAATAGAAGCATGGAAGTCCACAAAAATTTATAAAAAGTGATTACTAGATATAGGAAATTATATAATGAGGAAAAAATCAAAATCTGTTCAGTTAACTTTGAATAAATAATAAATATTAAAATAATAAATTGTAAAGGTTAATAAAAATTATTATATTCAGCTAAAATTTGTATTAAAAACACATTTTTAAAAGTTTTAATGGATGATCTGAAAGATCAAGGATTCACTGTAATAATTCACATTGATTATATTGTTCATTTAATACAAATTTGTCTTACATGACAAAAATCAGAGATTAATTAATCACGTAAAGCAGGATTTGCCTGTAATTGCATTTTATTGAAAAATTTATATATAATTTAATTATTTATTACAACATTACTTAATGTGATAAATATATTGCAACTGTTTTATATTAATAAACTTTAAAAAACTGTCACATGGGTCTAATTAAAAGTTCTTGTAGTGACACCTGGCCTGCAAATCATAGTTTGGCTATACTTGCTGAAAAGATACAGCTGATGACAAGAAACAGTTTAGTGAGAAAAACTTTAGTGCTTTTATTGTATATGTGTTTGGGATTATATGTATTTTACTCCTAACCAGTTATCTTACTTTTATTACCCCCAAATAGAGTATATCCAAATCTTGTTTGGATGGATGGAATGCACCAGGAATATGAATACTATCATTGAGAAAATAGTCAATTTTAAGATCTATGATGGACAAAAATTTCAGCATACAATAACCAATAGCCAGTACTGTGTCTTTCATAAATACACAAACTATTAATTGGCAAATGTATTGAAGTTTTAAAATTTAAATAAATAAAACAAAACAGTATAACTATCTTGCCTTCTCAAAATTTATTACATTTCAAATAATGATGCAAATTATCTAGTATAGTCATAAATTCCCACATACAAGTTTTGCCACAACATTTTTTTATTTAAGAATACATTTAATAATTCTTTAGAATATTAGAGAGACATACATATACATACATATATATATATTAAAAATATTAGATTGATCACTCAAAAGTACCAACTCTTGCTTTGATGCAGTTGCATAATCTCTCTAGCCATTTATTTATTCCTTTATGCAAACTCTCCAAAGGTAATTTCTCCCATTCCTGGAGAAGAGCATTCTTCAGATCATTGATACTGCTATGGGTCTTGCAATATCTTTAGCTTCAACTCTCACCATATACTGCAATCTAGTGGATTCAGATATGGAGATGCAATGGGCCATTTTTCAATGGAGATAAGTTGGGAACATGCTGGGTTAGCCGCCTCTACTTAACTTGGGCCTTGAGTGATGGAGCAGAGTCTTGTTGGAAGGACCAGTTGATATGGTTGAAAAGATCAGTAGCTTTATAATCAGTTCTAGAATTTCTTCAATGCAGTTCTTTGCATACACTTTCACTCCCTGTGGTATAAAGTGCAACTTTGCCTTTCCATCCAATTGATTTGAACTTTTCCTTTCCATCCAATTGAATCATAACATCATTGAAGCTGGCTTCTAGGTCCTGGTATTTTTTCAATCTCTGGGATCTGTTCTATTGACTTAGCATAAATGCAATTATTTTGCTTATTAAATTTTAGCTCAACAGTGAGGATTTTCTCATCAATGAAAAGAATGTTTTTGTAGCCACTGCCAATGTACTACTTTAATAATGCCAGACTTCTTTTGACTTGATTCTTCTTTTGCTGAACACTTAAAAAATAGCATGTCCCTTGTTTTAAAGCTTTAAACATAAGATCTTGTTTTAGGACCTCCCAAACTGTTGACCTTGGCATGTTCATTTGCAGAGCCAATTTCTTTTGGTTGCAGCAAGGATTTTGTGAAATTCATATACAGTTGATTTATCGTTAGTCACAGTAGTTACGTTCTGTAAATTCTTCGTGAATACTGAACCATTGTGATTATGGGAAGCATAGAGTTAGGTTCCTGCAAACCTTTCTTCCCAACATTTTCATCCTTGCTTAAAATGTCTTTAAACAAAAACACACACAATGTATAAGGTGTGTGAAAAAGTTCTCGCTGTTTTTTCGAAAAAAGAGTCTTTATTTAAAAAAGAATGAAAATAAATACATCAATGAAAATATTCTCTGTCACTGGCCAATACTTTTGCCCATCTTTCAGGTAACTGTTGAATGCTGTTGCAAAAAAACTCCTCATCTTTCGAGGCTATCCATTCGTCGACCCATTTTCGAACTTTGGTGTCATTCGAGAAGTGCTGGTCGGCCAGACCATGTGCCATCGATCGGAAGAGGTGGTAATCTGATGGAGCGATATCTGGGCTATACGGTTGGTGAAATAAAACATCCCAACCAAGCGTCTGCAGTATGTCCTTGGCCAACAATGCATGATAACGTGATTTTCCAGCACGACAATGCACAGCTACGTGCAACTGTGCGTTGTTCTCCTTGGCCAACAATGCATGATAACGTGATTTTCCAGCACGACAATGCACAGCTACGTGCGACTGTGCGTTGTCGTGCTGGAAAATCACCTTATCATGTCATTTGGCGTATTCTGGCTGTTTTTCCTTGATCGCTTGGCTTAAACGCAACAATTGTCCGTACAATTGAGCATTAACTGTGTGCCCTGGTTGTAGAAGCTCGAGTACAAAATACCCTTCTTGTCCCACCAGACACACAGCATCACTTTGCCACCGTAGATGTTCCGCCTTGGCATGCCTGTTGAGGTCGATGGGAACTCTCCACACCGGGCATACACTTTTTTGCATTTTGGATTACTAAAGTGGATCCACTTTTCACCCCCAGTAACAACATGGTGCAAAAAACCTTTTCTGTTTTGATGTTGGAGCAAAATTTCTCACGTCATGAATTGCTGTTCGACATCACGCAACTTCAGCTGGTGTGGCACCCAACGTCCCTCTTTTTGAGTCATACCCATGGCATGCAAACACTTGCCAATTGTTGTGCGATCTACTCCCAATGAATTGGCGAGCTTTTCTTGGGTTTGGCTTGGGTCTTGGTCAATCAAAGCCTCCAACTCATCGTCTTCGAACAATTTCGGCCTATCACTGCATTCGTGCTCTTCAACTTCGAAATCATCGTCTTTAAAACGGTGAAACCAATCACGGCACATTGTTTCACTAGGAGCATATGTACCATAAGCATCCACAAGCATATCATGTGCTTCAGCTGCAGTTTTCTTTAAATGAAAGCAAAAAAGTAATGCTTCCCGCAAATGGCGCTTATTCGGTTCAAAATTCAAAATTTTTATGTGCGAACAGCAAATGATGGTGGAAAAAAACACTAATTTTTTGATCGCAAATGGCGCTTATTCGGTTCAAAATTCGACATTTTTATGTGCGAACAGCAAATGATGGTGAAAAAAAACACTAATTTTTTGACGCAGTATTACTGACAGATTGTTAGGCTTAGAGAATGACACTTCTGTCATGATAGATTGCATCACCATTTACGTTCAGAGCCATCTATTGGAAAACAGCGTGAACTTTTTCCATACACCTTATAATATATATTACAGTACTTACAAATAATTACAGTATATGCAGTGTACAGAACTATATACAGTATTATAATTACAATAATCTTTATTTAATTTTTTAAAACACTATGTAGTAAATAAAAACTTATTTTTGATGGGTAGTTGTTTGATGTTGCAGCTGATGCATTGTCTTTCTGAACTGGTTGAAAAACTGCATCAGCCTTGTCTGAGTCACTTTTTGCCTCAGATCTAAAATCTCAGTATAAGAAGCAAATGTGCAGGAAGTTAGACACCTAAATTTGAAGCTATGTTCAAGCATAGGATCACATTCTTCTGTGGGACCTGCAGACTGTGGAGTGAGCAAGGATAGGTAATGAGACTTTTCAGCAGAATGACACAGAGACTACATTTGGAAACAAACAACTTCCTTCATTAGAGAGAGAGAGTTTACATTGGTAACAGTATTTTCACCACTCAGCGAAAGTCCGCGAAAATCGATTTTGTGGTTACAAATAATTTTTCATGAATAATCGAATACGCGAATATTCATTAGAGAGAGAGAGTTTACATTGGTAACAGTATTTTCACCACTCAGCGAAAGTCCGTGAAAATCGATTTTGTGGTTACAAATAATTTTTCGTGAATAATCGAATACGCGAATATGGTGTGCAGGCCGAACTCTGGATTGCAGAGTCGTGAGACCGTTAGGCTTAGTGTAAGTAGATAGTATTGCATTCGCTCTAATCCGCGACTTTGCAATGGAATCTGCGAATAATGAGAATTGACTATATGTAGAATGTTAAAGGCCTTTGGTGTTTTTTTGTTCTCAGTCTACCAGATCTTTTTCTGTCACCAACACTGCTTGTCTCCTTATACCTTCTTACATCATCATATATTGTCCTCATTCCAATTCTCATGGTTTTTAACAACTTAAAAATTTTGCAAAGTCTCTATTCCTATTAAATATAACTGCAATATTGAATTATGTCAAGATTGTTTCTGCAACATTTTTGTTCTATTGAAGATTCTAAAAAACTATTTTGTTTACAAGAAGACACCATAGCAATGAAGGCACATATAGCCTATGCATTTTCCATTTTCATGGTATTTAGAGCTATTTAAATTTTGAATGGGAATTTATGATCACATTAGATAGTAACATGTTTCTTAATTTTCCCAATCTAAGCATTAATTTGCATATAATTCCAGTTTTTCTCTGTGATTGGATGATTGATGGGAACAAACAAAACATTTGCTAAGAAGTCCACCTTTTCGTTGTGTTTAAAATTTTTTATAAAAATTTTATCTAATAAAGCCAAAGCCAAGATTTTTTTATGAAAATATTTATGATTTATAAAATTATTAAAATACTGTCTGTCCAGTTTAGCCGCGACCACTGACACAAGTATGCGTGCGCTAAAGGGATGACAACTTTGCACATGAATGTTTTCAAATGCAAGATAACTGAAGTTGAATGGAAGTTTATTGTAATGTTGAATGCTAAATGATTAGTTTTGATGTTGGAATAACTTAATATAATATTAATTCAATAATTCCCACCCATCATTATATCGACTGCAACTCTCCCTTTCGCGTTTGGACTCATCCATGTTAGGTAGGCACGGCTTTCGTGGACAGACAATACAATCATTATAGTACAAATAGCCTAAAAATTACTAGAAATTAATGTGTTATGTGACAATAGTTTTTTATAAAAAGCAAATGGTAAAATATACAGTTCCGAATTTCGATATATAGAAGTTCGATATACTCCATATATCGAACTTCTATATATCGAAATTCTCCATATATAAAAGTTTTTTGTTAGTCCCGTGAAATTTCCATTGAAATTTGTTTCTATATGTTGAAAAAATATCTATATATCAAAATTTTTAATTTCAGAGGCGAGGGAAAAGGATAAGGTAAGGAGCCTAGATTGGGTCTGGCTAGAAAAAGCCGACAAATAAACAAAATGGATGTGTCGATTTGTACTGTAGAGGGAGTTAGTGTAAAGTTCTAGGGTTGTTTCGGTTTTGTATGTTACTTGTGTTAATTGGCTTAAAACCAAAACCAAACCGAGAGATTTTAGTTAGTCTTTGTTCAGCTCTACTAAAATGTTTACCATGTCAAAGAGAAAGTCGTTGAGTGCCGCAGAAAAAGTGGAATTGCTTAAAGATGTGGACTGAGGAGTGAGAAAAAAAGATGTTGCACAGAAATTCAGGATTTCACAAAGTACAGTGTCAACAATACTAAAGAATTGGAAATCTGTTTTAAAAAGTCATGAAGTTGCATGAGCTAACAGAAAACGATTAAGGACATGTAACTACGATGACGTGGACGAAGCAGTGTTGTAATGGGTGAAGATGGTGAGAGAGTGAGGATGTGGACGAAGCAGTGTTGAAATGGCTGAAGATGGTGAGAGATGAATGGCTCAAGATGGTGTGAGGATGTGGACGAAGCAGTGTTGAAATGGCTGAAGATGGTGAGAGATGAATGGCTCAAGATGGTGAGAGATAGAAACATGCCTGTCTCAGGACCACTCATAAAGAACAAAGCAGTGTTGAAATGGCTGAAGATGGTTAGAGATAGAAACATGCTTGTCTCAGGACCATTCATAAAGGTAAAGGCAATGGAATATGTACCGAATTTAGGACATGAGGAGTTCCAAGCAAGTTCTGGATGGTTAGACAAATTTAAGAAAACGGAATCAAAGAAAAAGTTTTTTCTGGATGGATGCATATCTGAGACAGATTGTAGCCAGTGGAAAACTACAAAACCAATTTTACAGGAGTATCAGTCTGATAATGTTTTTAACATGGAAGAAACTGGACAAGCCTGATAATGTTTTTAACATGGATGAAACTGGACTTTTTTTAAAATGTTCACCAACTAAGACTCTAACTTTTAAAGATGATAAATGCTATGGAGGTAAAAAAAGTAAAGAACGAATAACTGTTGTCCTTTGTGCCAATATGTCTGGAAAAAAAAAAATTTTGCTTATAGGTAAAAGCAAGCAGTCAAGATGTTTTAAAGGAGTGAAGTCATTAGAAGTTGACTATAAATACAATAAGAAATCATGGATGACAAGTGAGATTTTTGAGAAGTGGTTAATTAATTTTGATAAAAAAATGAAGAGAAAAGTTGTTCTTTTCATAGACAACTATTCTGCACATCCTTCTTCTATAACAAAAAAATTAACAAATGTGAACATGGTATTTTTTCCTCCAAACACGTCAAAATTACAACCAATGGATCAAGGCATAATAAAAATCTTAAAATGCATTATTGAAAACAGATTCTCAAAAAACTAATTTTTGCACTTGAAAATGATCAACCCATTGACAATGTAATTAATCTCAGATTGTGTATATCAGAATTAGCAAAAATGTGGCAAAATGACATAGCGAAAATAACAATACAGAATTGCTTCATAAAAGCCGGCTTCTCTGAAAAGTCTATTGTGGAACAAGTTAATGTACTGTCACACATTGAGGAATGTTGGAACCAGTTACAGTCAATAGGCACAATAAATGACAAAATCTCACTTAATGAATATTTAAACGTGGATGAAGACATTATCATAGCAGAATATCCGACAGATGATGACATTTTAGGTTCAATAAAAGATAGTGAAAATCAAGATAAAGACAATGAGGCAGATGAAATAGAAGTTCCTAAACCTTCCAAAAAAGAAATAATGGCTGCATTTGAAACAATTCGCCAAGAGTTTCAATTTGCAGAAAATGTGCCCAACAATATTTTTGAGCTGCTCAATAAATGCGAACATTTTTATGAGGAATCTGCATTGAAATTACTTCAGCAGGATATTCGAAATTACTTTACATCTGATAATTAAATACAATATTCTAAATTATTCTAATTTATTGGGAGTACAAATTAGTTCGGTCCGTTTTCAAAAGATGGCGCTGTCTGTCACGAATGTTTATCGTGACACCTGATATTGTTTATTTCAGAGAGGTTAGATATCTGTCAATAATATTCAGTTTATATTGATTTGAGATTCAAACAAAAACATTGTTTATTTCTGTGCTGAATATGTCAAATTTTGTGTTAACTAAGCAGCATTTGCAGGAGGTTTTAGTTTTCTGTTTTAATTGGAAGAAAAGTGCAGCTGAAGCGCATCGAATGTTTGTGGAAGTTTATGGTGACAATGCTCCAACTGATAAATCATGTAGGGAATGGTTTCAACATTTCAAGAATGGTGATTTTAGCGTTGAAGACAAGACTCGCTCTGGACAGCCAAAAAAATTCAAAGACAAAGAATTGGAGGCATTACTCAATGAAGATCAGAGTCAAACACAAGAGACGCTTGCAGAATCAATTGGAGGAGTGACTCAACAAGCAGTTTCCGTACGATTAAAATCCATGGGAATGATTCAAAAGTAAGGCAATTGAGTGCCTTATGAACTGAAACCGAGAGACATTGAAAGGCGACTTTTCACTTGCGAGCAGCTGATTCAAAGGCAACAAAGAAAGGGTTTTTTACATCAGATTGTGACTGGGGATGAGAAATGGATATTCTTTGACAACCCCAAGAAGAGAAAATACTATGCTATGCCTGATCAATCATTGTCATCGATCTCAACATCAACACCAGAGCCGAATATTCACGGTTCCAAGGTCATGCTCTGTATCTGGTGGGACCAGAAGGGTATTATATACTATGAGCTGCTACAACCTGGCGATTCCATCATAGGCAATCGGTATAGGCTACAATTGATTCGTTTGAGCCATGAATTACGAGGAAAATGTCCGGAATATGAGCAAAGACACAACAAAGTTATTCTTCTGCATGACAATGCTCGGCCTCATGTCACAAACGTCATAAAAAAATATTTGGAAATGCTCAAGTGGGATATTTTACCGCACCCACCGTATTCTCTGGACATTGCTCTTTCTGACTACTGGTTGTTACGACGGATACAGCATGATTTGGTAGGTCACCGGTTCACTTCTTTTGCAGAAATCAAAAATTGGCTCGTAACTTGGATCGCCTTAAAAGAAGAGATATTTTTTCGAGATGGAATTCGAAAATTGCCTGAGAGGTGGGAAAAAGTAGTAGCCAGCGATGGACAATACTTTGATTAATCTGTTCATTCATTTTTTTCTGAAATAAATGCATGTTTGACCATAAAAAACAAACTGAATTAATTTGTACTCCCAATATTTTGTTTAATAAATGCATGTTTTGTCCATCTTATTTTTTTATTTATCTATTACATTCAGCAGACTTTTAATACTTTAATATACTGTATATATGTTTTTAAACATAAAAAAATTCCTTTGTATATTTTTTCCCAAAACTTTTTCAAATCATATAAGTTGGAGTTTTACAATCAGTGAGCCACCATCGCTGCCATCAGGGGCTCTGTGAGCCACCATCACCGCCGTCAGGGGGCCGCGAAAAAGGCGATATAGGACAAAATATCACTTAACTACTATACTACATTAGAGAAAATTCAGGTTTCTATATAACAAAATTTCTATATATCGAAATTTTTCTAAGATATCTTCAATTTCAATATATGGAGGTCTGACTGTATATAATAAAATAGAACAATGCAAGAAAATACTGGAATTACATAGTTTAAAGGGGAGTACAAGTAGTCCTCAATTAACAAGTTCCTGGATTTATGAATTTTTTTTTAAATATGAATTATCAAAACAATCAAAATATGAATATTAACTGAATAAATGCTAAATATTCATAAACAGGTATTTCAAACCACATATGTAGCTATACAATACAGTATGACTGGGTTTGTAGCAAAAAATTTATCATATGAAAAAATCAAAATGGTTGTCAAGTAGAAGAAGTAACATGTCCTCTAGTTTTAATGGTATATTATATAAATAACTTCATTTCCAAATTATGTATAAAGTAGTTTATTGTATTAAAACTCATCTACTTATCTGTCAATAATAATGAAGACGAAAAATTCTTTAACATTTATACGATAGCCTTTTTAATCAAACAAATTAGCTCATCTACTTATCTGTCAATAATAATGAAGACGAAAAATTCTTTAACATTTATACGATATAATTTGTTTGATTAAAAAGGCTATGTTTTTATTTCTTTATATAAATATATCATTGTTTAATCATAATCTATTGATTTTGTTGGTTTTTTTTTTATCTTCCTGTGGTTAAATTATATTGCTGACAACAGAACATTTGATTTTATTATTATGTCTATGGGAAATTGATTCTTGGTTTAAAACCTTTTACTTTATAAGCACAGTCCAGGAATGAATTAAATCATAAAATTAAGAACTACTTGTAGGTGAAATGATATTTTTCTCAATGCCTGATGATTATAAATAAAAAAACATTAAGTTCTGTAAATAGTATTTGTTAAAAAGATTAAAGAAGATAAAAATAAGAGAGAAGATAATCTACTTATTCTAAACATAATATAAAAGATAAAACTGTATTACTCACATGCTGCTACTCCCAATGGTAATTCTTGTGATAAAACAGGTATACTTGGATGACTTAGGACTGCCAAAAATTAAAAAAAAAAAAATTATACTAATTGTAAAAAATTTCTAAGTAAATTATAATTTTAGAATTTAAATAAAAATTTATCAAATTCATAATGCTATATATGTAGAAAAATACACAATAAAAATGTTAAAAAATAAAATTAAAATATGAAATCAATCTTTAGTGTATATAAATGCAATAATTTATATTTTAAGTAACAATTCACATATGCTTATGTATATACAAATCAAAATTTTTATAAAAATACTATATTTATATATGTTATTTAACTATTTAGCACCAAATATTTTAATCATATCACTCACAACAAACATTTTCCAAACATGATCTTTTACATTCAATGCATTAATCAATGGCAATTCCTCATTCAGATTCAAAAAAAATTCTAAAAAATACAAGTGAATTAATAATATACTTATCACTTCCTAAAAAATCCTAAATTTGATATGAGGAAAAGCTAATGAATTTCATTTATTACTTCAATGCACTTCATACTTCATTTATCATCATTCATTTTCTCCTCACACCATTCATAATCCATATGCATAACATTTTTTCTTAATGAGTTAATTATTATTGAAACCAGGTATATAGCTAGAAATTTTTCAGGAATCAACCCCAATAATAATCAATTCTTGCATTTTGCATGACAACATCAGAAATTAAGATGGTCAAGTCCTTCTATCTACATGCCTGGTATACATTATGAAAAATATTAATAGCATATCAAAATAGATACTTTACAAACAAAATAAAACATTATATAAATATAAGGACAAATCATACAAACAAAATTTTGGTGCTAAAATAGTTTTCATGTTTTGTTTTAAAATAAATCAAATTATGTGTGTAACAGCAAACCAGCTGTACTCACTATAACCATTATGAAGAAAATGATTCAACATTTCTCTATCATTAGTTCTTTCTCCCAGACTTTTCATAAACATCATACATCAAAACTGAGATTAGCTGTAATTGTAAGGAAGACAGAAAAATCCCCAATAATTAGCATTATAAACAAAAATAATCTTGAACTTGTTAGATATAAGGATGGTTTATAACTGAAACAAATTATTTGGTGCACAAATAATACAATTTAAACTCTTATAAATATTATTGCTCTAATGATTAAGATCAACTATTAATCAAAATATTTAGAAGAAGATACACTTACATGTGCATCATCAAATTCACAAGTTTAAAATCACATGCATCTTTTGACTTTAAACTTGCTGAAATGGCTTCTGTAAGGGCTTTGTTTTCAATTCACATCTTTTTTGCATCCATACTTTCTCTTCGAATGTTCCTATTTGAAGATAAATAAGAAGGACAATCTGGAAAAATTTTTGGAACAGCACCAGTAACAAGACGAGGATGCCCCAATGCTGCACTAATTTTTTTCCCTGTGTTCTCATCAAATATTTCTTCAGTTCGTTGAATATCTGCTTCAATGAAGTGCCTCTCACAAACCTATAGCAAACAAGAAATAAATTAAGATTTAGAATTATTTTTTAAAAAATAAAAAAGAAACAAGAATAACTTTGAGAATTAGATGTATACGTCAGAAGAGCAAATAAAAGTTAAATACGAGAGCTGGATTAACGTGCTCAGGTAAAACTTAACCTTTTCTGATAATGTATTTATTGTAATAATTGTAAAATATAGTTTTCTTTTTCAATAGTATAAATTCTGAAATTGATACAGTATGAAATGCGCATAAAAAATATTGTAAGAAAATAATAAATGTCATTAAAGGTATTAATTTGGTTTTCTTAAAATAGATTTAGTGAATCTTATGTTGAAAAATAAAAATTATTTAATTTTATTATAAGGACATGGCAACTATAAAAAACTTTCAGCTTGTATATTTGCATTTTAATACTATATTTGAGAAGATTGATAACTTTTTTAAAGATTGTGAGTTAGACTGTAAAAATAAGAATTCACAACTAGTTGCAAATGAGGAGGGCCTACAGAGCCGAAATGCATTTTGCCAGTGTGAATTTGTGAAAATACTATATAGCTCAAAAAACTTTGTAGTTAACAAATATAAAAAATTTTAATGTTATTAAAAGTTTTATAATTTTGATGTTTTAAATATTTAATGTAAATTATTAGAAATAAACAGATGATTTAAACAAATTCTTTTATCTGTTCCTGTGTGCCAAACATGCACTGAGAGATTTGGTGAAATAAATTCTGTTGTTGAAATGAGATGGATAATGCTTTTTAAGTATAATAGATCACCAAATTATGTTTGTGTAACTGTACACTTACAGCAAAACTTAGTGAGGCGAACAATCTGATGTATATGTTGACCTAAGTCGAATCGAATGATACCATCCACGTCGAAATCCGAGCAATATTGACGGACTTAAACGTCGCATTCGGGACTTAATATGAAAATTTCGCGGTTTTTGGTCGTTTGTGATGCCCCGCTGTTGTTTTATGAAGCCAAACTTTTTGCACATCCTACACTCATCCGAACGGTCATTTAAAAAAATTTCAAGTAAATCGGCCCAGTAGTTCCTGAGAAACACTTTCAGAACCCCCCATAATGTTAAATGAAGGTGTCAAGTATATTAGAGGTAGAGCTACCGCGCTACCTCTGATATTAGAGCAACTGCCCTTCTTTATTTACAGCAATAACAACAATGGCTACAGGAGAGGAATGAACGCCTGGAACACTTCCAATAATGGACGCAGCAGCAGTTACGATAAACTATGAAAGTCAAGTATGCTACAGTCTAGGCAGACCACCTATCACAACTTGTAAAGGTGGATCATCTGCTATGTTCAGACGGTCTCCCCAAAATTCATAATAGATGTCCCACATGTCGAGGTCTCATGGGAGACCAAAAAAACCTCTTCTTACATAACATAGCTCAGCAGATTACTTATCCCTGCCTCCACTTCTATAGTGGATATACAGTTTCCAATAAATTAGTAGAAAACTTAAAACACAAAAGGGTAAGTCCCTTTTGTGTTTTAAGTGACACTGGGAGGGAGAGCCAAAACAGTTACTAAATCATATAAAATATAAACATATGGAACTTAGGTTAGGGGTTCACGGTCCAAACAAACCAACATTGTAGTTACACATACATATATTATAAGTATCAAACATGGTTATATATCCTATATTGTTAGAAAAGTTATTTTCTTATTAATGTGTATATACGAAAGAATGGCACTCAAAGTCAACTAGACGTAGTTGTACAACTCAGACTGGGAAAAACATTGTTCTAAATTTAAATTTGTGGTGACCGTGAATTTGTGGTGACCGTTCTGCTTGTAAACATTTTAATCAGGATGCACTGGTGGCTGGGATCCAGACCCTGGCGCAACGAATCAGGGAGGAAGGCATGGGAATCATGCTGAAAGATAAAGATATCGCCCATTATAGCGTAGATGGTAGTCTACAAGTATTAATTAAAAAAGAAAATGTTTAACAACAAAAAAAAATTTTAATTATTTGAATTAGAAACAAAAATAAAAATTTTAAAACAAAGAAATAAGAAACTTAACCATCTAATACTTTCATTTATGCAGGGATATCTTCTATTATGGCAGATGGGTGGGACGATGGATGGGTTGAGCCGCCCACTCCTCCCCCTTCTAGAAACAAAAGCTGACCTGCAACAAATGCATCCAGAGCCCGAGTGGGCCCGAACTTGACATGCAACCCCCCATTCTACTAAAGGCATTGGAATTGGGCGAAAAGACGACAGGAAGTGCCCAGTGATATTAAGATACCAATTCTCTTACCAATTGGCATGAATTGCTCCAGCCTTGTTTGACCAAGGCTGGAAAGGTTCCATCATTTTCAGGGTATTGTGCCGATAGCAGAATTAATAGAGTCAAGACCACATTCCATCTATTGATGGACGGGCAGGCAGCATCCAGCCAATGCATCCTGACCGTCCTTTACAAATTCAATGGGCTGAAAGAGGTGCCGACTTGGGGATCGAGTCGACCCGGCTACAGCAGCACCTACTTCCGATAACATTAATAATCCATGATAGAAAAAAAAAAAGAAAAAACTTGAGGTTTTTTTGGGAAGGTAAATACTACAAAAAGTATCTATATCTTTTTTTCTTCCTTAGCTGGATATTTGCTTTGCAAAATAATAAATATATATGTGACTTATATATAGAAAATTTTGCATCATATGATTTTATACTTATTATATTTTCTTTTATGTTATTTTTATTTTATTCGATTTAAAGATGTAATATCACCAATAATCGTGTAATCATACAAAAATTTTTATTTTTGTTTGATCATTTTATTTGTAATTTCCTCTAGAATATGTATACCCTTTGTTATTCAATAGTTATTATGTCATAATAACTATAATATTAATTTGCTTACGATTAGAAGTCATGTCTTTTTATATAAATTTTCGGGAGGATTTTGGAAATATAAATATATCTTTAAACATTCCTACTAGGAATTTTAGAATTAGAAATTTGTTTTATAATGATAGCTGTAGATTAGATATTTCTAGGAAATCATTTTCAAATCGAATTGTAAAAAAAAGCAATCATTACTAATTTATGACATTTTTTCTTGTAATTCTAATAAATTCTTTAATACGTTAAGAGATTTAACAATTGCAAATATATACTCTTATTAGCGTGTCTTGTTATGAGGTTATGGTGTGTTATTTTTTATAAACCTATTGAATGTTACGTTCTCAGACTGTCCAATGTATGAATTGGAATTATCGTCTGATCTTTTGTAGAAAATAAATAAAATAATTATTTCATCTGCGCGTGCGCAATCGATATGTTAGGAATATGTCAGTCGTGATTATTTGGTGCGTGCAAAGAAAATGAGAGAGATCTTTTCTTTTCACACACAAAAATAGCGGAAACCTTATAAACTTTAAAAAATATATAATGTAAGATCTTAAATTTTACGGACTTATTCCTTAATGAATGCTATATGATTTGTTGAGAGAATCATTAAATTGTAAAATGCATCTATCATACCAAACCATAAATCACTTTAGAAAGCGTGGGGTATTGTGTGGACCTGGAAACGAGGTCGTATGTTGTGTATCTGTTCTCACCTATGACTCTTCTCGTCCGCGTCTGAACGATTGAGGGGAAATCGGAGATGAAACGAAAACGTTGTTTGGAAGGAGAACGATTCGGGAAAGACAATAACGGAGATATGACATAACTTGTGGTATTTAGATCCGCTCGCGAACTTCGTTCACAACAACTGTAAATCGTAGAAGAATGTTTACCTCAGGTGTCCGACGATTAGTCACGAATCAGACACACAGCTCGGTGAACGCTCCGAGATAAATGTAAACATCTTGGTTCTCACCCCGAGAATAAGGGTCAGAAAGGTCACGACTATTTAAGAGCCCGCGCCGTCCTTTATCAGCGCTTGGTTCTCTACTACTCGTGTCTTAACCATCTCCCGAAGCTCTACGTACATTTTAGTCTGGTTGAATATTGTCCGTTAGTTTCCGAAGTTATCCATTTTCTATAATCTTTTATTTACTTCCATCCAAGCCGCCTTGATCTCCAGGCTGCTACGATCTCGAAATATTCTGATTTAATGAAAGAGATCCATCTACGTGCCTGTCTTTTCTCCAGAGCTAAGAAAAGGAAGATTGTGGAAGCAATGATATGTCAGCTGTATCCACGAGTTATTTCAACGTATTCATCCGTGCATTATAGACTAAATACTTTTAATTGTGTTCGGACTAAAGACTGTGTTGGCGTTCGTCATCAGTCATCATCCACTCTCTGGGAATTTGTACAGGTACTTCTGTTTTGATAAGAGAAAAATGTTAAAGATCTCTCTCTCTCTAATAAAGGAAGTTGTTTTGTTAAACGTCATCTCTGTTTCGTCCACTGACTCCTCTTACCCATCCTTACGCGCGTCTCTCACCACTCTTTAGGCCAACGCCTGTAAACATTGTCCTCGGGCATGCAGGCCTTACACTACGGACACTGCCAGTAGTCCTATCTTTACAGCAAAAATATTGGGTCGTATGAATTGACTAGAAAGCATTCCCTTTTTTTAAAGTAAAAGTTAAAGCATTTGCTTAGAAGTAACTAGTCAAAGTAAAAGCATTTCCTTAATTCCGTATCAATAAACGTTATCTTTTACTTCTGAGCAAATGCTAGTTTGGACAAACATTTGATAGTATCACATGGAATCACGTTGCAAGATGCATGTTCTTGCGAAAAAGACAAGCAGATAACTTTCGTCAAGTTATTAAACAATTTCCCAGTTCTTTTGAACAAATCACAAGTTCCATCGGTGAAAGCTAAGAAAGCACAAGCCGTAGATGACATGCTGGCGCAAGTGGCGAATAGAATGGGAGTGGAAATGACGACAAAACAACTTTTAAAGAAAATCAACATGAAAACAGAAGTAAAGAAGAAAAGCGACGTAAATATAACAGGCAATCGCAAAATAATTTTAAATGATTGGAGAAAGCCTTTTTAGATCTTATGAATGGACAAGAAAACCCAACAATTGTTACTGTTCCTGGTGAGTATTATGAATAGGCTATCATGTACGAATATATAGCATAATTAATTCTCGGAAAGCATGCTTTATTTATTCTGTCTGTGGTTGAATGCAGAAAAAGTTGTATAAAAAACTGAAGAGTGATAAGAAAGAATTTTTTTATTATAGGAAGTATGACTGCGGGAGGAAACAAGAGTTCAATGAACCTATGCACCAAAACGTACGAACCTATAGACGATTGTGAGAAACTAGATATTCCTGATACCCATCCATCTTTGCCAAAACCTCTCATAAAGCAAAAACTTCAGCCTTGCCCCTTAGAAGCTTACGAGACGAAGGAAACTAAAGCTCTCTCTACCAATGACTTGCACAGACTTGTGTTGCTAGAGCAACTAAGCCTGATAAAATTGAAAAAAGAAAAATTGATGCAAAACGCAGATGTTTCCATCCAGGTGCTCTAGATCTCCACCCCATCTTCTTCTGACGATTCAAACTGTTCTCAGTCTGCAACATCTGAAAGTGGTGATACACGCATAATAATGTAATAAAATCTGTGTAATAAAGTAAAACATTTTGTAAATAGTTTACTCATCTGTCATACATACCTAGTTTATCATATTTAACACGGAGTCTCCTAATATTTTTTTTAATCAAAAATGCATTTCTGTGTAGTATAGTAAAGTTTTTGATTTTTTTGCTGTAATCTGATGATATTATGGGAGAGTTTAAAGAATTTTGCAGTCAAATAAATACCAAATATGAGAATAAATTCCCGAATCTCGAGAATGAAAAAATGGCCGAGAAGGCTAATTTACATATTATATTATTTATTATTAATATTACGTAATATCAACTTGATATTACTAATATTACAAAATAAAATAGGGTGGGATAATTTGAATTAAGGGTAAGTTTATATTATTTTATAAAGTAAAATATGTGAAAAAAGCATTCTCCCAAATAAGTTATTTTTTTTAAACTAAGTTATTTCTAGTTATTTAGACATACAGCAAAGTGTCTATAGCTTTAAAGAATTGTATTTTTATGCCGATCATTCAGAATACGTGCAATACGTTCCCTTTGTTGCTATCCTCCACGCCTTACTACAGCAACAGTAAGGTCGTCCTCATCCCGTGATTCATCATCACTGTTATCGTCTTCGTTCTCATTATCATAGTTGTCGCTGAACTCTGCAAAGTCATCATATTCGTCTTCCAGGTACTTTGCCACATTATGCAGAATGCAACAGCAAACGATTATAGAGCTTACTTTATGCAAAGCTACTCGTACCTTGTAATGCAAAATGGGAAACCTTCGCTTAAGTTGGCCAAAACAGCGCTCAATAATCACGCGCTCACGTGTCAAAACTTTGTTGAAATGTTCCTGGACTGGCGAATCTGGGTTCATAAACGGCGTGAGGAGCCAAGGGGGCAATCCCATATCCCTCATCGCCGATTAACAGTGTCTTATGCAAGTGCTTCAATGTACGGCACACGTCGCTCAACCTCCAAATACGGCTGTCGTGAATGGAACCTGGCCATCGAGCATCCACACTAGTAAAACCATTCCTTGGCGTTGCATGTTGCTTGCACATTTATGCTAGGAAACTGCTTACGGCATATGTACTCGTCATCATGATTACTACGTTTTGCAATCCTTACTCGTCATCATGATTACTAGGTTTTGCAATCCTTACTTGAGTGCAATTGATTACACCTACGCAACAAGAATTGAAAATCGTTTCTGCCAAATGTCCTTCGCTTTTTCTAAGTCCTCACGATTTTTAGGAAAGTGTATCCAACTTTCCTTTTTCTCCAGAATGCATTCCATGACCTAAAATGTACATCGAACAATTAGTACCGTTTTGTACCGTAGTGTATGCGTGATATAGGCCTACCTACTTTTGCAATAGTCTTGCTTACGGTCTTCTCCTACACCATTCAGAATCCAGGGTCAGGCAAATACCGCAAAAAAATCATCATTTTCTGTTTTGGAGAGAGACCACCACCTCGTCGATCATATCTTTCTCCTATGAAATGCGACGCCATCCATTCAATGTTTACCTTGTCAAATCTATACAATTTCCGAAAGTCATCCTTTTTGGGCAATCTTTTCTGTCTGTATTCTTTCTCCTTTCTCATCCTAAGCACTTGTAAAAGTGCACACATATTTATTAATTTATTATTTTTAAGTTTCTCCACGGATTCAGATTTCAAGTCTCTGTCCTAGCAGCTTGACGTTTTCCAAGTAAATGCTTGTCTTGAAGCATTTGCTACACTTTATTCATATAACTGCACCCCGAGAAAAAGCTTTATCTTGGCCGCTAAGAATTTGCTTATAGGAAAAGATTTTGCTTTAAGAAATGCTTCTAGCAAAAGCATTTACATGTTTTTATTCATATCAAATGTTTATCTTTAAGCAAATACTTAAGGAAAAGCATATCCTTTGATTTTATTCATACGACCCATATTCGCGGTATCTGTTTACGTATTCTTATGTAATAACTATTATAAATATTTAATTATTAAACAAATGTAGAGTTCGATTGTACAGTACTGGATTATCTTCTGGTCTCTTATTGGACTTTCGACCTCTACAGATTCAAAATGGCTGGTAGAAACCAACACGATCAGTAGCATAGCATAAATACAAGATTATGTTGACAGGTAAGTAACCTATTGCTATTTTATTTTAAGTAATGATTCGAAAGTTTAAATTATAGAAATTTTAGGAAGTTAATATACTGAATTTACTCATAATATTCTTTTAAAATTTTTAATTTATTATACAATATGTGAACTCTTTGATGATGATATTTTTCTGGATATTTTAGGGGAGAATATTCCGTATATGAAGATTCTGCTTATTTTCATATTAAGTCGCTTTGGCGCAGAACAATAATTAATAAAATTCCGTTAACTGATAACGGAAAAGCTTGCGCAAAACAATATGAAAGATACAGAACAACAAGATCAGAAAGCAACTTCAACTCCAACAGAAACCTCCACCACAAACAAACAACATTGGAAACGCCGCGAAGGACACCGGGAGGCCGCTTCTTTAAAAATTCGAAGAAACATTGGAAAAATTATACCGACAGAAAGGCAAATAAGATCAGTTTTAAACAATGCCAACAGAAACCTCCACCACAAACAAACAACATTGGAAACGCCGCGAAGGACACCGGGAAGGCCGCTTCTTTAAAAATTCGGAGAAACATTGGAAAAATTATACCGACAGAAAGGCAAATAACATCAGTTTTAAACAATACATTATCAATTCCTTATTTGTAACAAATTATTTCTTTAACAATATCGGTAATAGTGAGTTTACGTCAGTATAAATATAATAAGTAATATTTATTATTAGGATTTAACAATTTACTGTTAAGTTTCCAATTGATATTACAGGTAACGCCATTACTTTTTCTTACATATCTTAAAATTTTTTTACAGGATGAAAAAAAAGAAACTACAAAAAAATAAAAATTTATTACTTTTTCTTACATATCTTAAAATTTTTTTACAGGATGAAAAAAAAGAAACTACAAGCAAATAAACATATTTATTATGTAAAATTAGAGTGAAATTTTTACCTCATATGCGTTTGCATTGATTTCTTTATTAAAAGACTTCAAAACATTTTTCGGATTTATTTCATAACATTAAGTAAAATATATTTATTTAATTAATCCTATCATTACTAAAGATAACTAGTTAATTCTATCTTGTATTCTGAATTGCTTATGCATCATTTTAAATAAAAAATATATACTTGATGATAAGAATATGAATGTTTATTGATATATATAAAAAGAAGACAAAATACAGTAGGTTTTGAGGATAATACAGACCAAGGGCCATGGATAGGCAAACTTGGTACAAAGGGGAATATATCATCAGTGAAATATACCCTAGGGCCGCACTTATATTTTTTTTATTCTTTAATAATGAAAAAAATAGAATACGTCAATATATTTTTACTTAATAAAGTCGGTGTCTGGAATATTGATAGATATGGACTGTATAAAGTCTGGGATATGTGACAATAATAATTATTATAATTGGTCTTGCTAGCAGTTCTGCTCCTGAGACCAAAGTTAAAGATAATATTGTTGGAAATAAAATAATAGTAAAAGCCTAATTTTAAAGGTAGTAAGAACTAAACCGATATTTAAAACTAGTTATATGCTATTAAAACATTGGTGCCTAAGATAGCACTGCAGATACAAAAAATGAGGAATTTCTCACAATATATTCCTTGAATATGCTGAATGTTGTTATATCATGTACCATAATTTTTAGTGGATATGGCCAGGTTAATTGTTTCAACAAACGGAACGCATAAATATGACGCTTTTTGAAAACCAATTTTATTTTCAGATTAAATATTAGTAATTATTTAATGATCAACAAGCTATCAATGGCATCACATTTTTATAAAAAGATTTTCAATCACGTCAATTTTAGTGTGGAATTCCGGGCAGAAACGGAAATGAAGAAACAACAGGCTTATGGCCTAGAAGCAGTCTACGTTCAATGCGTGGATAAGGATGACGAACGAGGCAATACAACTCGAAACGCGGGTGGGAATGTACTGGCACGTGAATACCATGTTTCCGACACCTTTTGCTCCATGAACCGTCCGGGGGGCCCTTAAGGTGCGTATACACGAAGCTTATGCAGCCGACAAAATGTCGCGCGACAATGCAGTACGCGTGAAAACGCCTCGTTTTAAAGAACATACTTCCTCTAGCGACAACTATCCGTTTACGCGCGACAGGATTCACCAAGCTGAATTTTGTCGCTTGCAAACGCTAGTATAACCAATCAGCGATAAGAAATTGATCACGTGAATAGAGTTGAAAACATAGCGGCAACGTGGACGACCGAGTTCGAAGAAATTTTGATATAGTCATATCCAAATTTTTATATCGTCATATAAAAACAGCGATCAGATGGCGCTCGAGAAAAATGGTGACCTGTCAGTTCGAAGAAATTTTGATATAGTCATATCCAAATTTTTATATCGTCATATAAAAACAGTGATCAGATGGCGCTCGAGAAAAATGGTGACCTGTCTTGTTCTGCATGTGCTGAATGTTGTTATATCATGTACCATAATTTTTAGTGGATATGGCCAGGTTAATTGTCTCAACAAACGGAACGCATAAATATGACGCTTTTTGAAAACCAATTTTGTTTTCAGATCTCCACTGGTATTTGACAAAATATTTATCTCTCGTTTAGAGCCATCTACAACTCCAAACGACGTTAAACAATATATCCATTCCAAATATAATCCTGAAATTTCTATCAGAGTGTTTAAGTGTAGGACAAGATATCCTACCTACGCCTCTTTCTGTGTATCACTTCCATCCAGTGAGATGTCTCGTCTTTTAGATCGCTCTTTCTGGCCTGCTCACATTATTATCCGTAAGTTTTATTCTGAGAATCATCTTAGAAAATTGCTTATTCAAAAGGAAAATATCGATACTTCAAATACAAATGCAATAGTTTCAAACGATCAATCAGACTCCATTCAATATAACAACTCTGGTAACACATCGAGAAATGTCAACTCAGCAATTACAAAATTCACAGCCTCAACAAATAGATTTTAAAATCTTCTTCCAAAATGTGCAATCTATACGCAATAAAATCAACCAATTAGAAATCATTTTAACACACGGTTTTCATATAATCTGCTTAACCGGAACTTGATGTTCTGTTGACGACTTTGATCTCCACTCCCTATACGAATTCTATGAATATAGGTTGTTTGAGACATATAGACAAATCAAAAAAGGTGGAGGAGCCTCTATCGCGTGTAGAAGCTGCCTTCCGTATGCTAATATTATCTTTTCAAGAGACGACTCTATTATCATCGAAATACCAGACCTCAAAATGTTAATCGCCTGCATTTATTTATCTCCAACAGTCATATCTTCAGAGAAGAGTATTATTATCGACAACCTAAGTGCTGTGATTAGCAAGTTTATCAATTACGATAAAATCATCTGTGGCGATTTTAATTTTCACAACATCCAATGGCCGCAACATTTTCCTCTTTAAAAAAATTATATATTAAACAAGATATTCTTTATCGGTATATTTATTATTTGAAATCTCATTCTGTTAGAAAGATTATATTTTTTTCCTTTATTCTCTCCGTTTTAGATTATGCAATAGTTGTCTGATCCTCTGCAGCTAATACTTATAAAATAACTTAAATAATGTATTATCCAATATTAAAAAATTGCTTTTTAGTCAGTTCAGTTATAATTGCTGTACTAACATAATTAAAAATATGACTGTTGAAAATAGAATTTTATATCATTCTTTCAAATTATTCTATCACCATCTAAAATCAAATATGTCTGTTTCAAATATTTTATTAAATATCCCAAATAGCGAGACCAGAAATTATCAGCTCCTTACTCATCAAAAACAGAGATTAAATGTATCTTTGAGATCTTTTGAAAATATGATTGTAAAAAACCAAAATATATTAAATTGTGACTTATTTTCTTGTAATATAACAGATGTAAAGAAGAGCCTAGAAAATTACTTTAATAATAGTTGAATATACTCATATCTTTTGTAATGTTGCTGAATGCTAACTTATAATGATATAATAATTTTTACTTTACTTTGATTTAATGTATATTATTGTAATTTAATCATTTTGTATTTAATTTGATGCAAAGATTCTAATTTGCACTATCGGATTGTGTATAATTAGTTGCATTTTGTTTATATGGTTTATTTTGGAATTACTTAATAAACAAAACACAAACAGTGTTTTGTTTATATCAAATCAGTGTTTGCTTTCCGCAATTTTTGATTTGTATTTGTAACAAATAAATAAATAAATAAAATAGTTTATTTAACCATTTTGTATTTAATTTGATGCAAAGATTCTAATTTGCACTATCGGATTGTGTAAAATTAGTTGCATTTTGTTTATATGGTTTAATTTGGAATTACTTAATAAACAAAACACAAACAGTGTTTTGTTTATTTCAAATCAGTGTTTGCTTTCCGCAATTTTTGATTTGTATTTGTAACAAATAAATAAATAAATAAAATAGTTTTTATTCGATTATCAAAAGAAATTTATAGACGATATATATTGTTACTTCAATTTACAACAAATTGTTAATTTTCCTACTCGAGGACAAAATTATCTTGACTTAATTTTTACTTCATATGACAACTGCTATGCTGAAACCACAAAAGTGTTTCTTTCCGATCACTTACCTATCATCTTAACAATTAGTCTATTATCTGATAAAAAGCTTAATTCTGCTCCAATTACTTTCAGAAACTGGTCTTTCTGCAAAAGGGATGCAATTATCTCTGAATTGACTCGCTTCCCATGGAACTCATTATATTGTTTCTAACTTAAATTTGGATTTCTTCTATTCTTCCCTGTTAAACTGGTCTGACTACACCATTATTAAACTCGTTCCATTACGAAAAATTTGGTTGGTTTGTAACAAATTGTTAATTTTCCTACTCGAGGACAAAATTATCTTGACTTAATTTTTACTTCATATGACAACTGCTATGCTGAAACCACAAAAGGATTTCTTTCCGATCATTTACCTATCATCTTAACAATTAGTCTATTATCTGATAAAAAGCTTAATTCTGCTCCAATTACTTTCAGAAACTGGTCTTTCTGCAAAAGGGATGCAATTATCTCTGAATTGACTCGCTTCCCATGGAACTCATTATATTGTTTCTAACTTAAATTTGGATTTCTTCTATTCTTCCCTGTTAAACTGGTCTGACTACACCATTATTAAACTCGTTCCATTACGAAAAATTTGGTTGGTTTGTTGGGGTTTATTGGCGCAAGGGCCTCATAGCCAAACTGCGCCAGACAGAGGGTAAAACAAGTAAAATAACAATAAGTAGATAAATAAATGCTCTTAAGGAATTATATGCAACAAAACGAACATAAAAAAAATAAAATGAAAATACGAAAAAAATAGCAAATGGTGTAAATAGCAACCATTATATTGTTTCTAACTTAAATTTGGATTTCTTCTATTCTTCCCTGTTAAACTGGTTTGACTACACCATTATTAAACTCGTTCCATTACGAAAAAGTTGGTTGGTTTGCTGGGGTTTATTGGCGCAAGGGCCTCATAGCCAAACTGCGCCAGACAGAGGGTAAAACAAGTAAAATAACAATAAGTAGATAAATAAATGCTCTTAAGGAATTATATGCAACAAAACGAACATAAAAAAAATAAAATGAAAAAACGAAAAAAATAGCAAATGGTGTAAATAGCAAAAGATAATATTGTAAAAGAAAATCAAAAGACAAATAATAAATATATAAGGTGCTGTAAACCATCATACAACAAATAAAACAACAATAAAGTAAAATAACAATTAAATATAATAATTAATTTGATATTTTTATATTATTATATTATTTTATTTACAAATAATATATTATTTTACATTAAGTGATAGATCTATTTACATACCAGTAAATTTTCTGGCTTAATATCACGATGTACAATGTTGAGTGAATGAAGATATCTCAAAGCACTTCCTAAATTATATACCATTCCACTTGCGTCTCTTTCTGTATATTTTGTAGCTGTTGCTATTGCATCAAACAGATCTCCTCCCTTTAAAATAATTAAACTATAATATATATACTTAAATATAAAAAATATGTTAATATATATATTATCATAATTAATTAATATATAGGTAATTCTTGTTTAACATAGTAGTTAAGTTCAGTGGTGGATTAAGACTGGTTCAGGCCCTGGGTGCAGAAGAAAATATTGGACCCCTTAAAAAAAGAGAGAAAATCAAGGGAATAAAATAAATACATGACCATATTTTTAAATAAATAAAACATATTATGTACTATTTATATTTTGAGTAGCAAAAGGGGAAGTAGGTTACCACGTACTTTTTGCAATGTTGCCAGTGTAGTATTCATATTCGGCATACAGTAATTGTTTGTCATTGTATTTGGGCTTTGGTTGTTAATGAAAATAAGCGAATATAAACATACTATCAGGTTTTACTATTAAATTGAAAACTTCTACGTAATTATAATTGCATTAGAAAAATGTGTATAGTTGGGGTTGTTGGCGTGATGGCAGTGCTTCGTTTGCAGAGTGATCGGCAGTGCTTCTGGAGGCCCGGGCCTTCAGAAGTTGGGGCCCCGGACGTGCGCCCGATGCGCCCATCGTTAAATCGCCTCTGTTAAATTGTTATAAAATATTACGTAATGCAAAATTGTGTACAGAATTAAAGATTATTGCAAATTTTAAATAGTGTTAAAGCAAAACAACATTCAATAAAAACAGTAACTATGCAAGAATTGCTGCAATTTTCTAATCAAGCTGTGAAGTTAACTCTGACCTATCATGTTATTATTTTATTATGCTCTTTTATTATTTATGTTATTTTCACTATTATTTAACATATTATATTTTAGTTTAAGAGTTAACTCATTTTCCACCTTCTCCGTCTCAGTAGTTAGCAATCACGTGTTACCAAATGGAAATTCGTCTTCCGATATAGCTCTCTCGGTTCTTGACATCATCTAATCTAAATAAGTTTACCACTGATCCGATGTGAGAATATAAGAATCTCTTATTGATGTTTTGTTTGGTGCATAATTAATATATAAAGAGGATGAAATGAATTGATTTACTCTAAACTAATAAATTTAAAATTGTTGCACGACTTTATGTAAATAAAGCCATTTGGGACTGTAAATCACTTATTATAAAAATATATGCATCCAACAACATAACAAGGTGTTTGTATTGAAGTAGATCTGAATAGTGACAGTTAAATTTCTTGTAAAGATCTACAATGGCTTAAAGTTTGTATTGGTGGTGGAGGTATTAGAAGTAATTACTATTTAAGATAATATTGATTGTGAATATTTAATTTTTTGATATTTGAATTTGATTACATAAGTTTTGTTGGTAATTTTAATTGAGCTTTATTATTGCTTAAATAAAGCTTTGTTTACACTTTTGTAAGTGTTTAGAATCAAATAAATTTATATTTCATTATTTAATTGGTTTTGAGAATTTGTTCTATTTATTAATATAAGTTTCTAACATTGTTTTGTCGTTTTAGATTTAACATTTATTCGATACTTCTTAAGTTTTTTTCTGGTTCCGGTTTTTGTTGGGTAAACGTTTATTATTGATAGATTGTTTTTGATTTGATATATTTATTTTAGGAAATAGTAAATAGATCTGAGCTCAGAACAGACTCTGGATTTGCAGAGTCGTTTAGACCATTAGGTTGTATTTAGTTATTATTATTGGTATTCGTTGAAATTAGCAACTTTGCAATGTTAGAATGAAATCATAGCACAGAAATACTGCAGATATACTATTATAAGGGATTTGCCTATATATTAATATGATTTATTAAGACCAGAATTACTTAATCTATAATGGAATAGCTATTTTGTAATTGAAATTTAATTTACTTTAGCATTCTTCAAAATTATATGTACACACAATGCGTTCTTTGAGAATATATGCACAAATTCAGTAAAAACATATTGATGATGATAATAAAATTTATCAACTTAATTAGATTCATAAATTCTATCATCAACAATATTATACTTATAAAACAGTTGCAATTTCTACACTGCCAAATTTTTAATACTTAAAACAAACAGTGGACAGCTCTATGGCTGGAAAATATACTTTAAAATTAAATTTACAACACTTTAGTAGCACTTTCGATTAATGATAATCCTCTTCAGCTACAACAAGATAACGGAATAAACAAGAAAATTCTAAAGAAAGCCAGTTTTAAAAAATTATAAACATCGTTGCTATAGCAACCTCATATTTACAGTTTGTACTAAAGCTCCAAAATAAACTTACATTAATAAAAATATATTAAAATGATTAAATTATTGCAAATAACAACATACTACTAATACATAATAAATAATACTAATTCATTAATTACATAAAAGTTGATGCTTATGGAGCAAAAATTTATGTAATTTATACAACAACAAAAATTAATTTTTACGTAAAATATACACCATTTCCATGCGTTGTTTATTGTGGCTGGATCTAATTTGTTGATCGGTTTATTAGTCTTATTATGGTTATTAAAAATAGAAATAGTTTCTGCAATTCTCCCTCTCCTGGGGTCTTGCTCTTTATGTAATAATTTGGTGTTATCCCATTTTACATCTAATTCTGCAATTAGAGCACGTTGTGCTAACGTTTTATTAGTAGTTTTATTCATTAAATCTTTCTTATGTTCAGGTAACCTCTTCTTAATAGATCGTGCTGTGTAACCTATGTAATTCCCATTGGTGTTACTACCTTTATTGTAGAAGGGGATCTGATATACTCCCGAACATTCCATATCATTAATTTTGTTCTTATCAGTCTCCCGAACATTCCATATCATTAATTTTGTCCTTATCATTTCTGATGAGATTAAAAAGTGTATTCCTTCTATTAAATACAATTCTTTGGCCTGAGAGGTCTTCAATTTTTCTTTTATATCTTAAAGATATAGTTAATATCCATTGTATATGTTTGTCTGTCGTTGGATCTTTGGTTGTTATCTTTCTTAGATTTTGTTTTGGAGAATTCTTTTATAAGTCTATTGATGACACTCTTCCTATATCCATGCTTAAGTGCTTGTTGAACTATCCACTTTATTTCTTTTTGCTTGTCTTTCATCATGGTACAATGCATATAAACTCTACTCAGTAATGCTCTGAAGGCAGCTAACTTAAAGCTCCATGGTTCTCTTGCTTCTGCTTTAATAAATAAAGGAATATAAGTGTTTTTTTTTTTTAAATAGATAGGGCATACTCACCTTCTTATAACTTAATATTTATGTCTAAGAATTGTATCTGGGATTCGCTTTCTCTCTGTTTTATGAGGGTTATACCCAGAGCTTCATCCGTAAATCTACTTTCTATGTCATTTATATAATTACATCTCTCGGAAATAATTAAAATGTCATCAATATATCTTTTATAGAGTTTCATTCTGTGAGAAATTTTAGGAAGAATCAGCTCTTCTTTATTTCTTACTATGAGTTCCGCTAGGATTCCCGCCAAAGGACTATCTATTGGAACACCTGACGTTTGGATGTAAAAATTATTGTTAAACACGAAGTAGGACTCATGTATGATCAGGTGACAGATTGTTCTAATCACACTTGGATCGCATTGGTTATCTGGGAGATGTTTTAGAAAACATCTATATAAAAGCAGACAAGCTGGTTCTTGCTTAATTGATGGATATAATGCCTTAAAGTCGTATACAGTCAAAATTTCGTTAGGCAACGGTCCTACTTCCAATAATTTATCTATTAATTGCACTGAAGATGTAACGGTCCACTTATAATCTTTCATCTTTTGCGGTTCACCATTTTGCTAAACGTTTTTCCAATACATACATAGGGGCTGATCTCTTCTTTACTACCTGCCTGGCTTTACAGGATTTTTCTCTCTTAATAAAGGCGAATAGTCTAGGCGGTTTTGGTGACTTAGTATATGCTCCTCTCAAAAATGCCGGAAGTTTGTTACTTTTAAGTATTCTTTGTACTTCTTTATCTATAGTTTTTGTAGGATCTTGATCTAACTTTATACAATTATCATCATTAAGAAATTTATTTATGAAGGCATCATAGGATTCTCTTTTTAAGAGTACCATTGCTTTACTCTTATTGTCCCGGGCACATACGACGTTATTTTCATTAAGCCAATTTGCTACTTTTCTTACTTTTTGTTTTTGTATTTCCAAGTTGACATTGTTAGCTTTCTTAACAGATTTAGCAATATTCCACCTGAGTTCATCTGCTAATACTTGATCGCAATTCTGTAACAATGGTTCTATTTGAATGGCAATCATTTTCCAATCTGGATATTCTCGATTAAATTATTCGGACCTATTTTTAAAACTTGTACAAACTGTGGAATCTGTAAATTATCTATAACAACATACGTAGGTAGAGGTATATGACTCTTCTTAAATTGTTTATTTATTAACCATTTCAGTTTCTTAATGTACTTTTTTCTAGTATTAATTAGATATTGTTCAATTATCGATCTGTACTGTAGTAGTACAACTTTTAGATCTGTTGTATATCTGTTGTATCAATTCTGTAACAATGGTTCAATTTGAATGGCAATCATTTTCCAATCTGGATATTCTCGATTAAATTATTCGGACCTATTTTTAAAACTTGTACAAATTGTGGAATCTGTAAATTATCTATAACAACATACGTGGGTAGAGGTATATGACTCTTTTTTTTCCAATCTGGATATTCTCGATTAAATTATTCGGACCTATTTTTAAAACTTGTACAAACTGTGGAATCTGTAAATTATCTATAACAACATACGTAGGTAGAGGTATATGACTCTTCTTAAATTGTTTATTTATTAACCATTTCAGTTTCTTAATGTATTTTTTTCTAGTATTAATTAGATATTGTTCAATTATCGATCTGTACTGTAGTAGTACAACTTTTAGATCTGTTGTATATCTGTTGTATCTGTTGTCGATTGTATTAAAAGCATCGATACCTTTATCTTTAAACTTTATTTTCATACTTTAGATATTGTTCAATTATCGATCTGTACTGTAGTAGTACAACTTTTAGATCTGTTGTATCTGTTGTCGATTGTATTAAAAACATCGATACCTTTATCTTTAAACTTTATTTTCATATTGTAGTATTCTCTTCTCACATCTGAGATTGCTGATGATAAACAATGCTTTTTTGTTACATATAGTAGTTTCTTTGACCTTACAGGGAGTTTTAAATTATAAATTGAAGTCAGGAGAACTTCATTGAGTTTGCATTGGCATAGGAATTTATGGCGTTCTTCCAATAAAATAAATTTCTTCACTTCTTGTCTTTTAGTTCTAGCTGGCTCAGCCATTAACTTATAAAACAGTTGCAATTTCTACACTGCCAAGTTTTTAATACTTAAAACAAACAGTGAACAGCTCTATGGCTGGAAAATATACTTTTAATATTAAATTTACAACACTTTAGTAGCGCTTTCGATTAATGATAATCCTCTTCAGCTACAACAAGTATTCTATACTTTTAATAATCATAATAAGACTAATAAACCGATCAACAAATTAGATCCAGCCACAATAAACAACGCATCAAAATGGTGTACTTTACGTAAAAATTAATTTTTGTTATTATATAAATTACATAAATTTTTGCTCCATAAGCATCAACTTTTATATAATTAATGAATTAGTATTAATTATTATGTATTAGTAGTACATTGTTATTTGCAATAATTTAATAATTTTAATATATTTTTATTAATGTAAGTTTATTTTGGAGCTTTAGTACAAACTGTAAATATGAGGTTGCTATAGCAACGATGTTTATAATTTTTTAAAACTCTGGCGTTCTTTAGAATTTTCTTGTTTATTCCGTTATCTTGTTATAGCTGAAGAGGATTATCATTAATCGAAAGCGCTACTAAAGTGTTGTAAATTTAATATTAAAGTATATTTTCCTGCCATAGAGCTGTTCACTGTTTGTTTTAAATATTATACTTAATAACATATAGCAATCTATAAAGTATAATAAAAGCATAGTTTCTAATTTCCCTAAATGAGAAAGAAATAACAATAAATTAAAATGATGTAAAATAACTAAATTTGTCTTAATAAATATTCCATACAAGAATAATCAAAAGTGGATACCTCAATTTACAAGATCCTACTTTCTCAAACAAATAGAATCAAATTTTGATTTATGAGCTTTATTGCATACACAAGAAACAGCTAATAAAAAATATTTTTGTATTTAATAAAAAATTCGGAGTCTATCATAATATCACTTCTGATTAAGTGGTTAACCATTTCATCAGGACTGATATTAAAATAGTAAAATTTATAAATCGATACAATAGGCATTCATCAAAATGTAAACATACATATGAATAATGTCATTTTACTTTTAAATTTTAGAAAATATCAAAATTTATAAAAGAATTTTAAAAATTATGATAGCAAGATAGTTTATCAAACAATAACATAAAGTTGCACAGTTATTTGATGTATTATCACAATATTTCAAAGAAGAAAAACTTCATCAAAAATCCTAGTTAAAAATCAGAAATTTATATTCAGAACTTTAAAATAAGAAATTCTAACTGGATAAATCAGAAATTTCTTATAAAGTGAACACAGAAAAGTGAATGCAAAATATGTAATTGTGAATTAATTTTTGTCCTATTAAATTTTAAATATTGTATATTGTTTTAATATATTTTCCTGAAGAAATTAAATGATAGGCCCATTTATTAAAAAAATAGTAATTATTGAGTAAAATGTGAAATGTCCTCAAATTTAAGTAACATTGAAAATATTAATACATGTAGTACCCAACTTTACATGTTAATTTTGACCTAGAAATTGCTTTTAAAGTGAAATTGAGAACTCATAAATAAAGATTCAATTTTCCATAGATGTAATGTTAAAATCAGTAGTTCTGTTCTCAGCAATGCCATTTGACCACAATAAAATTATGTAAACGCCAACAAAATTAATAGTTTATGATTAAACAATTAACTATTTATTTAAATAAATAAAATATAGCATTTAAAATCATGCAAATTATAATAATAAAGAAATTATTTATCAAAAAATCTTTTGAAAAACTTCATTATTGAGAAGTATCATTTGGCAGCTTAACTCAACTAACATAACAAAGTTTCTAGTAAAAATACAAATTATTTTTTAACATCACATCCCAATCATTGTCTGATTGAACATAATGGAATCCATTCCAGTTCAATTACAAACTGCTCATATCTGTGGTAGAATCAATTGGATTTTATAATAGATAAATTGATATGGAGGGTGGATCCGTCAAAAATTTTTCTGAAGCATGGAATTTGAATTCCAACCCAAGCAGTGCCCAGGATCAAATTCAGATAAGTGAATTAATTTATTATATGTGATTTCATTGCATTTACTTTATGTGAATGTGAATTTCAGAAAATATTTTTAAATTGAAATCATTTAATTTTCATAAAAAGAGCATTGAAGAGCAGCTAGGTCACCATTTATTCTTTTGTATTATATATCTCTCTCCTTTTTATTGGATACTAAGCTGCTAGGTATCATAATACTCACGACAGATTGTTTACAGCTGTGGTAACAATAGGCAATCAGATGAAATAAGGATTGAATAGGTCAAGCTTGGATACTTAAAATATCTGATTGTATGAGATTTGAAATTAAATAAAATACTGCATGGTGAAAATACAATATATTCTAATCTGGTGACAACTTGGTCACTCAATAGATTGGCCATCAGTAATGCAAAATTGATGGCAACTGTCACAAGTATGGATCATTGTAAGTTGGGGAACTCTGTAATCAAAAGCATTACAAATTTAAACCAATCTTGTCAAATAATGTAAAAATGGTCTCTGAATTTTGGAAATTTTATTTTTATATTATTTTTTAAGCTGGTTCATCTGTTTTCAAAAATTTTAATTTTTTTAATTTTAAAAAAATTAAATTTTTGAAAACAGAAAAATAATAACTTAGTTGAAATTCTACTGTCTTCTAATTAATAAACGAAAAATAACAGTCTTTTAGACAGGACTAAATGGATCATTGTAAGTTGGGGAACTCTGTAATCAAAAGCATTACAAATTTAAACCAATCTGGTCAAATAATGTAAAAATGGTCTTTGAATTTTGGAAATTTTATTTTTATATTAATTTAAGCTGGTTCATCTGTTTTCAAAAATTTTAATTTTTTTAATTTTAAAAAAATTAAATTTTTGAAAACAGAAAAATAATAACTTAGTTGAAATTCTACTGTCTTCTAATTAATAAACGAAAAATAACAGTCTTTTAGACAGGACTAAGAAAATTATAAACTTAAATGAATAAACTTTTCATTAAAGTTTATTCATTTAAGTTTACAATTTTCTTATTTCTGCCTAAAAGACTTATTTTTGTTTATTCAGATGAATAATTTTATATATCATCATCTGTTTAATAAAATCTAAATTTTTTATCATCAAATGTTAGTGAAATATCAATAAGTAAGAAATAGTATTAATAACTTTTTAAAAAATCTAAGAATAGATTTCATAAAATATTTTAAATAATAAATTTTTTATATTAACATACCTTTACCAGTTCCATTACCAGATATAATTCATTACCAAAATCAAATTCACCTAGAAGTTGTACTATGTTTGGATGCTTAACTCTTCTCAGAATAGCTACTTCACTTGTTATCATATGTTCCTAAATAAACAAAAATAACTAATTTCAAAAAGATCATATTTTAAAAAAGTAATTTTAAGAAATATTTTGATTTACTATAATTTGCTTTAATGTGAATTTACAAAATTCTCCCAGAAAAATAAATTTTATATGATTCAAGGGACATCTGTATAAACATTGAAATCAATGATTCCATGCCCTATAATTTGCTTTAATGTGAATTTACAAAATTCTCCCAGAAAAATAAATTTTATATGAGTCAAGGGACATCTGTATAAACATTGAAATCAATGATTCCATACCAGTGATAAATATATCTACTGTATATGTATAAAATGCAATATTTGTTTACTTCACATAGGTTTCCACACAATTAGGCCTCTTGGGATTAAACTGTGCTTGGAGACTTCCCATGGCTTGTAGGTAATATAATCAACCCTATCAAAATTATCCCATGGTTGGGACATTTTAGGATGATAACAAGAATACTTTCATCTAAATAAGTCATATTCAAATTTGGAATGCCACAGTTGCACCAGTATGACATCATCATAACATAACAATAGATGAAAAAATATACCTGATACATGACATTATGACAATATAACAATGATCCCATGTCACCATGATAATGATATTGCAACAAAATAGATTTGTTAAATCAGCATTAAAACTGGGAACAAAAAAATCAATGAATTCCAAATGCTATAATGAATTATATGGAAAAATGATATTTCTTTCTCAACTTCTGGTCAACTTATCCATAAAGTCAATAAATTCACAGGATCTAGGCCTCGTCTATTGAGCCCTATTTTTCTGATTATCCTACCATGGATGTTGGTCAGCTTGTGATGGATCAACTCTAAAAAAAATGGCTGCTGCAAAAATATCCCATGTGATTTATCATCTTAAAACTAATTTAAATTATTATTAGTAGCAAGAGTATCAATATGATGATGGCATAAGAGTTGTCACAAACTGTATTATGTACCTGAAATTCCCAAGTAATGTCAGATACCTTGCTAATCTAATATAAACTTGGAATCATATGTAAAAGTATCCCTCAATTTATGAAACTTTGGTTTATAAATTTTTGATATAAGTATATACCATTTTTTGTTTTATGAAGAAATTATTTCATTATTGGAATCATATGTAAAAGTATCCCTCAATTTATGAAACTTTGGTTTATAAATTTTTGATTTAACAAAATATATAAGTATATACCATTTTTTGTTTTATGAAGAAATTATTTCATAATTGATCAATTATCCACTGTAATTTGTTTAAATCAATGATTATAATTTGTATTATAATAATTTATAATCTCTAATTCATATTTTAATATAAGAGGAGTTCTCTGTATGAAGATATTTTAATATCTTCATACAGAGTTTGAAAATTACCAAATTGTTTTGGTAAACAAATTTCATTATTTTCACTTCAATTATATTAATAATTGATTGCTTTTATGATTTTTTGCATACTCTACTGATTGTATCATATATATTTTCATATTAATTTTACTATGTACATTGTTGATATTAAGATAAAATTTGTTTCTATTTTCATTTGAGGACATGGTATTTAATCTGATACATACATTACAGATATATTGGCATATATTGGTAATATGTGTATCCATAATATACTTACTGCTTTTTCAAAATTTTTTTTTACACTATTTAAAACTATTTAACTTCATGAAACAATGATTGCAGATTTTTCCAATAGTATAAAATTTATAATATGTTTTATTTTTTATCCTTAATATAAATTTGAACTATGACAGTATTTTGTATTTTTATTGGAATTAATTCTAGCCAATGTCTCTTTAAATAAGTGAATTATTTTGTGTTTATTAGTTTTATTAAAATAATTATAATAATAAAATCCATATTTTATTATGATCCAAAATGTTATGTTAGCAATTTGATTTAAAATAATTATTATGATGTTTTATATAATTTATTCTCCAAAATGAATGTTTTGAAAGTTAATATTAAAAATTATGGATCACATATACATTCAAAATTTATTCTATATTTATAAGTGTCAGATTATCAATTCAATTATTTAAATAACCAAATTTTTTCATCTTAAAATTTTATTTAGAATTACTAATATTCATTGGATTGTTTTGCTTATCCTATAATACATACAAAAATAATTTTAATATTCTGATGCAAAACTTTTATCACCAGTGACTAGCTAAATTATCTAGAGAGAAGACTTTTTCAGATTGAATTTTAAAATTAATTATATGATCAAATAATTAAATCTTAGAATTATCAAAAATTTTATTAAACTGATTAAAATGGTAGCAGGTCATCGGCCTGTCATGTACGTATTGACAACGGAGTGCAAAGGGTTAATATTCTGATGTAAAACTTTTATCACATTGTGTAGTTTGTTCCTTATCTGTTCATCCCACGTACGCTGCCACATTTCTACTAGCTTCTTTCTTTCTCATTTGATACATTTTGTTTTTTCATTAACCTTTCATTTTATTATTAAAATTTGAAATTATAATTTAGTAAAACAACAGGTAAAATCTAATTTTAAATATTTTATTACATTGATTATTTTAATATTATATATGAGAAAACTGATTTCATGTTGTATATTTTAATATTTTTTACCTTTCCTTTACATTTTGCTTTATCTATAATCTTTAAAGCATATTCTAACTTGGTACCTCTAAAAAATAAAATAAAAAAATATTTTAAAACCAATAAATGTTCCAAAAATCAATCAATTTAAAATATGATATAATGTGAATAATTTAAAAGTAGAATTAAAATAATACCAGGGCTGAGGTGTTGGTAGGAAAATGTGCCGATACCAACACCTACATTTTTTATTTTGCTGACACTGACTCTTCTGACAGTAAAAACACAAATTATTTTTTAGAATACATTCTTATTCAATATTTATTACTGAAAAAATTATTTATTCATCTGAAAAAGAAAATAATTATTTAATACATTTTTAAATTTAAAACCAATAAATTATGAGCAATAAGAAAGTTATTGCTGACACTGACTCCTCCTAAAACTGCCGACTCCTGTCAACACCGACACCAACTCCCCAGCCCTGCATAATACAGTCGGATATGTACACCTAGCCCTTGATTTGCACGGCACTCAATTTACACGGTTTCGCTTTTACACGGTTTTTAAATTAAAACAAAAACAATTTTTTTGGGTTTTATTTTGATTGTTTTGCATTATGCCATTTATAAATTAAAAGTGTATCATATTGTCACGTTTGGTATGTTTACGAGTTCATAGAGATTAATAAAGAGTGAATACAGCTATATTTCGTATAGTCCAATTTATTCACACAAAACAAAATAATTTTCTTTCACTATAACTAAATTCAATAATTCACACAAAACAAAATAATTTTGTTTCACTATAACTAAATTCAATACACAGTCTTATAAAGTGAACACAGAAAAGTGAATGCAAAATATGTAATTGTGAATTAATTTTTGTCTTATTAAATTTTAAATATTGTATATTGTTTTAATATATTTTCCTGAAGGAATTAAATGATAGGCCCATTTGTTAAAAAAATAGTAATTATTGAGTAAAATGTGAAATGTCCTCAAATTTAAGTAACATTGAAAATATTAATACATGTAGTACCCAACTTTACATGCTAATTTTGACCTAGAAATTGCTTTTAAAGTGAAATTGAGAACTCATAAATAAAGATTCAATTTTCCATAGATGTAATGTTAAAATCAGTAGTTCTGTTCTCAGCAATGCCATTTGACCACAATAAAATTATGTAAACGCCAACAAAATTAATAGTTTATGATTAAACAATTAACTATTTATTTAAATAAATAAAATATAGCATTTAAAATCATGCAAATTATAATAATAAAGAAATTATTTATCAAAAAATCTTCTGAAAAACTTCATTATTGAGAAGTATCATTTGGCAGCTTAACTCAACTAACATAACAAAGTTTCTAGTAAAAATACAAATTATTTTTTAACATCACATCCCAATCATTGTCTGATTGAACATAATGGAATCCATTCCAGTTCAATTACAAACTGCTCATATCTGTGGTAGAATCAATTGGATTTTATAATAGATAAATTGATATGGAGGGTGGATCCGTCAAAAATTTTTCTGAAGCATGGAATTTGAATTCCAACCCAAGCAGTGCCCAGGATCAAATTCAGATAAGTGAATTAATTTATTATATGTGATTTCATTGCATTTACTTTATGTGAATGTGAATTTCAGAAAATATTTTTAAATTGAAATCATTTAATTTTCATAAAAAGAGCATTGAAGAGCAGCTAGGTCACCATTTATTCTTTTGTATTATATATCTCTCTCCTTTTTATTGGATACTAAGCTGCTAGGTATCATAATACTCACGACAGATTGTTTACAGCTGTGGTAACAATAGGCAATCAGATGAAATAAGGATTGAATAGGTCAAGCTTGGATACTTAAAATATCTGATTGTATGAGATTTGAAATTAAATAAAATACTGCATGGTGAAAATACAATATATTCTAATCTGGTGACAACTTGGTCACTCAATAGATTGGCCATCAGTATTGCAAAATTGATGGCAACTGTCACAAGTATGGATCATTGTAAGTTGGGGAACTCTGTAATCAAAAGCATTACAAATTTAAACCAATCTGGTCAAATAATGTAAAAATGGTCTTTGAATTTTGGAAATTTTATTTTTATATTAATTTAAGCTGGTTCATCTGTTTTCAAAAATTTTAATTTTTTTAATTTTAAAAAAATTAAATTTTTGAAAACAGAAAAATAATAACTTAGTTGAAATTCTACTGTCTTCTAATTAATAAACGAAAAATAACAGTCTTTTAGACAGGACTAAGAAAATTATAAACTTAAATGAATAAACTTTTCATTAAAGTTTATTCAAGTTTACAATTTTCTTATTTCTGCCTAAAAGACTTATTTTTGTTTATTCAGATGAATAATTTTATATATCATCATCTGTTTAATAAAATCTAAATTTTTTATCATCAAATGTTAGTGAAATATCAATAAGTAAGAAATAGTATTAATAACTTTTTAAAAAATCTAAGAATAGATTTCATAAAATATTTTAAATAATAAATTTTTTATATTAACATACCTTTACCAGTTCCATTACCAGATATAATTCATTACCAAAATCAAATTCACCTAGAAGTTGTACTATGTTTGGATGCTTAACTCTTCTCAGAATAGCTACTTCACTTGTTATCATATGTTCCTAAATAAACAAAAATAACTAATTTCAAAAAGATCATATTTTAAAAAAGTAATTTTAAGAAATATTTTGATTTACTATAATTTGCTTTAATGTGAATTTACAAAATTCTCCCAGAAAAATAAATTTTATATGAGTCAAGGGACATCTGTATAAACATTGAAATCAATGATTCCATACCAGTGATAAATATATCTACTGTATATGTATAAAATGCAATATTTGTCTACTTCACATAGGTTTCCACACAAGTAGGCCTCTTGGGATTAAACTGTGCTTGGAGACTTCCCATGGCTTGTAGGTAATATAATCAACCCTATCAAAATTATCCCATGGTTGGGACATTTTAGGATGATAACAAGAATACTTTCATCTAAATAAGTCATATTCAAATTTGGAATGCCACAGTTGCACCAGTATGACATCATCATAACATAACAATAGATGAAAAAATATACCTGATACATGACATTATGACAATATAACAATGATCCCATGTCACCATGATAATGATATTGCAACAAAATAGATTTGTTAAATCAGCATTAAAACTGGGAACAAAAAAATCAATGAATTCCAAATGCTATAATGAATTATATGGAAAAATGATATTTCTTTCTCAACTTCTGGTCAACTTATCCATAAAGTCAATAAATTCACAGGATCTAGGCCTCGTCTATTGAGCCCTATTTTTCTGATTATCCTACCATGGATGTTGGTCAGCTTGTGATGGATCAACTCTAAAAAAAAAAATGGCTGCTGCAAAAATATCCCATGTGATTTATCATCTTAAAACTAATTTAAATTATTATTAGTAGCAAGAGTATCAATATGATGATGGCATAAGAGTTGTCACAAACTGTATTATGTACCTGAAATTCCCAAGTAATGTCAGATACCTTGCTAATCTAATATAAACTTGGAATCATATGTAAAAGTATCCCTCAATTTATGAAACTTTGGTTTATAAATTTTTGATTTAACAAAATATATAAGTATATACCATTTTTTGTTTTATGAAGAAATTATTTCATAATTGATCAATTATCCACTGTAATTTGTTTAAATCAATGATTATAATTTGTATTATAATAATTTATAATCTCTAATTCATATTTTAATATAAGAGGAGTTCTCTGTATGAAGATATTTTAATATCTTCATACAGAGTTTGAAAATTACCAAATTGTTTTGGTAAACAAATTTCATTATTTTCACTTCAATTATATTAATAATTGATTGCTTTTATGATTTTTTGCATACTCTACTGATTGTATCATATATATTTTCATATTAATTTTACTATGTACATTGTTGATATTAAGATAAAATTTGTTTCTATTTTCATTTGAGGACATGGTATTTAATCTGATACATACATTACAGATGTTTATATTTTATAACTTTTTGTTAACATGTTTATTGGATGCAATCTGGTAAATATAATTTTGTAATAAGGTTTGTTAATCTGGAAATAAAATTGGTTTCCAAAAAGCGTTATATTTATGCGTTCTGTTTATTGAGACAATACCATATCAAGTACCAAAGCCCCTCCCCCTTTCTTGAAATTGTGGCCCCCCATATCTCTAGTAAACATGACTATGGCCCTCAGGTTCATTATAACTGAACAGCCCTGATCTATGAACAGCACATCCAGAAAAATAATAAAATATGAAAAGTTACATCAGCAAATAAAGAAACAATATGATGCAAAAATTGACCAGTTCAGCAAATCTCCAATAATGATATTTCTTTATAATTATAAAAACTATAACTATAAAAGCATTTGATATTTTTGTATTTATAAATATTTACATAAATTCTTTATATTAGTTATAATGTTCTTATCCATCTAAAAACCATGCATTAACTTTTCATTATCTTCTTTATATTGATTTACACGGTTTACAGTTTAATTGAACATATCCTTTTATTTTTTATGAATTCTGTGTCTCGTTTTATACAGTTTTGGTTTGCACGATTTTTCCAAGAACGTATCTACCGTGTAAATCGAGGGCTGAGTGTATTTAAATATTGAAAAAGATTTCATAGTTTTTAAATTTCAAAATTATTGACTATTAATAACATTTCACATTAGTTTTATTTTAATTCTAAATAAAATTTAAGCACTTACTGCAGTATAGGAGAAAAACTTTGATTCATATAAGAACTAACGTTTTCGACATATTACACCATCTTCAGGTTCAATTCTGTTGTAAACTTTTGGTTTTCAATAGAACAGAAACATCAATACACATCACATTTTAAATATAGCAAAAATTTAAAAGTTTAATTTAAATTTTACTTATATTTAAAATGTGATGTGTATTGATGTTTCTGTTCTATTGAAAACCAAAAGTTTACAACAGAATTGAACCTGAAGATGGTGTAATATGTCGAAAACGTTAGTTCTTATATGAATCAAAGTTTTTCTCCTATACTGCAGTAAGTGCTTAAATTTTATTTAGAATTAAATAAAATAAAATAGGGTAGAAAGCAGTATATAAAGTAAAGCAAATTTCAAATTAGATAATTAACATGCTTAAAAATATACACATTAAATAAATATACATAAAATGTGTTATTTCAAAATTTAATACTCTATAAATATTCATTTAATTATTAATAGTAGTTTTAGTGATAACAAATTTAAAATCCTGGATCTATTTTCATGATAATTTCAAATTTTATTACTACTCTGTAATTACAAAAATATTAATTATGTTAGAAATGTTTTCATCATATTGAATTCATTTTATAATTGTCAGCTTGAATATATTTTCAAATATATATAGGTAATTCGTATGATGGCGGTCGAGAAAAATGGCGACTTGTCTTGTTCTGCATGTTCTTCTGCGTTTTTGTCCAACAAAGATATCATAGTTTGTTCAGCTAATAGTGCTCATTTATTCCATCCTATTTGTGTTAAAGTACCTATTCATCAATTCAGAAAAATGTCAAAAGCTAATAAGGATTCATGGACATGTGCTGATTGTGCTACTACTAGTTCTACCGATCATAATGGAAATTTACGTGTGTCAGTTGAGCCAATTCATAATCTTTTTTTCGCAAGGAAATCTGAAACCATTAAGTGATGTACTGGAGGGAGCACTTAAGATATATACCGAGCGTATTATTTCTCAATTGTCAAATATCTTTACTGATACTTTAAAGGCAGCTTTGAAAAAAGAAAGTGCCAATATAGTGTCTCTTTATTTAGAGGAAATCGACAATCAATACAAGCTACTTACATCTCAAATTCACTCTCTTACTGTCAAAATCGATAGTCTTAATGATAAAATTAATAATTGGTATCAAGTTCACCAAATGTGTCTAAATAACGATTATGACTTGCAATCCAGTTTAGATAATATCCGCTCTTCACTTCGAGACAACTCATCCTTAATTGAGAAAATCACTGAGGTGGTTTGTAACTTTAATAAAAGTTATAGTCCAAATACTATGCCTACCTCTGTTCAACCGTTTTATATTAATAATGCAAATAGATCAAACGAAGAGAAATCGTATGCTGGTATTGTTAGTTCTAATCTTAACAAAAATGTCAAAAGCTAATAAGGATTCATGGACATGTGCTGATTGTGCTACTACTAGTTCTAACGATCATGATGGAAATTTACATGTGCAAGGTGAACCAATTTATAATCTTTTTTCGCAAGGAAATTTGAAACCACTAAGTGATGTATTGGAGGGAGCACTTAAGACATATAGCGAGCGTATTATTTCTCAATTGTCGAATATCTTTACCGATACTTTAAAGGCAGCTTTGAAAAAAGAAAGTGCCAATATAGTCTCTCTTTATTTAGAGGAAATCGACAATCAATACAAGCTACTCACGTCTCAAATTCACTCATATCAAAATCGATAGTCTTAACGATAAAAAAATTAATCAAGTATCAAATCAAGTTCACCAAATGTGCCTAAGTAACGATTATGATTTACAAGCTACTCACGTCTCAAATTCACTCATATCAAAATCGATAGTCTTAACGATAAAATTAATAACTGATATCAAGTTCACCAAATGTACCTAAGTAACGATTATGATTTGCAATCCAGTTTAGATTATATCCGCTCTTCACTTCGAGACAACTCATCCTTAATTGAGAAAATCACTGAGGTGGTTTGTAACTTTAATAAAAGTTATAGTCCAAATACTATGCCTACCTCTGTTCAACCGTCTTATATTAATAATGCAAATAGATCAAACAAAGAGAAATCGTATGCTGGTATTGTTAGCTCTAATCTTAACGATAAAAATCCTACTTAGGCAAGTATCAAATCAATGATTAATGAAAATACTTAAGTCTTATATTAATAATGCAAATAGATCAAACAAAGAGAAATCGTATGCTGGTATTGTTAGTTCTAATCTTAACGATAAAAATCCTACTCAGGCAATTATCAAATCAATGATCAATGAAAATACTTTAACTAATCAAATATTAGGAAATTCATCACAAGGATATGCCGATAATGCATCAATAGAAAATTCTATTTTAAAAGTAATTAAACCTCCACTGGTATTTGACAAAATATTTATCTCTCATCTAGAGCCATCTACAACTTGAAAATACTTAAACTAATCAAATATTAGGAAATTCATCACAAGGATATGCTGATAATGCATCAATAGAAAATTCTACTTTAAAAGTAATTAAACCTCCACTGGTATTTGACAAAATATTTATCTCTCATCTAGATAACGAGAAAATTCTACTTTAAAAGTAATTAAACCTCCACTGGTATTTGACAAAATATTTATCTCTCGTTTAGAGCCATCTACAACTCCAAACGACGTTAAACAATATATCCATTCCAAATATAATCCTGAAATTTCTATCAGAGTGTTTAAGTGTAGGACAAGATATCCTACCTACGCCTCTTTCTGTGTATCACTTCCATCCAGTGAGATGTCTCGTCTTTTAGATCGCTCTTTCTGGCCTGCTCACATCATTATCCGTAAGTTTTATTCTGAGAATCATCTTAGAAAATTGCTTATTCAAAAGGAAAAGTAGGACAAGATATCCTACCTACGCCTCTTTCTGTGTATCACTTCCATCCAGTGAGATGTCGTCTTTTAGATCGCTCTTTTTGGCCTGCTCACATTATTATCCATAAGTTTTATTCTGAGAATCATCTTACAAAATTGCTTACTCAAAAGGAAAATATCGATACTACAAATACACATGCAATAGCTTCAAATGATCAATCAGATTCCATTCATTATAACAACTCTGGTAACACATTGAGAAATGCCAACTCTTAGCAATTACAAAATTCACAGCCTCAACAAGTAGATTTTAAAGTCTTTTTCCAAAATGTGCAATTTATACGCAATAAAATCAACCAATTAGAAATCATTTTAACACATGATTTTCATATTATCTGCTTAACCGAAACTTGGTGTTCTGTTGACGACCTTGATCTCCACTCCCTATACGAATTCTATGAATATAGGTTGTTTGAGACATATAGACAAAGCAAAACAGGTGGAGGAGCCTCTATCGCGTATAGAAGGTGCCTTCCGTATGCTAATATCATCTTTTCAAGAGATGACTCTATTATCATCGAAATACCAACCTCAAAATGTTAATCGCTTGTATCTATTTATGTCCAACAGTCATATCTTCAGAGAAGAGAATTATTATCGACAATCTAAGTGCTGTGATTAGCAAGTTTATCAATTATGATAAAATCATCTGCAGTGATTTTAATTTTCACAACATCCAATGGCGACAACATTTTCCTATTTACAGTTTCTTATTCGATTATCAAAAGAAATTTATAAACGATATATATTGTTACTTCAATTTACAACAAATTGTTAATTTTCCTACTCAAGGACAAAATTATCTTGACTTAATTTTTACTTCATTTGACAACTGCTATGCTGAAACCACAAAAAGGTTTCTTTCTGATCACTTACCTATCATCTCAACAACTAGTCTATTATCTGATAAAAAGCTTAATTCTGTTCCAATTACTTTCAGAAACTGGTCTTTCTGTAAATGGGATGCAATTATCTCTGAATTGATTTGCTTCCCATGGGATTCATTATATTGTTCTGACTTAAATTTGGAGTTCTTCTATTCTTTCCTGTTCGCCTGGATTGACAACACCATCATTAAATTTGTTCCATTACGAAAAAGAAAAATCAGAAAACCTCCTTGGATTTCCTGTAGAACTTTGAAAATTAAATCTAGAATTAACAACTTACATAAATCTTGGAAAAAATTCGGCCATTTATCTGACAGATTTTTATACTTTGAATTGAAAGAAAAATACAGTAAGTGTTTTGCATGCTGACAAGTGATGTTTTATCCATCAAAATATTCGCCATTCAACAAGTAGTCGGAAAACGTGAAAACTTATTAACTTCATATCATATCGTACTAAGCAGACAGATTTTTATACTTTGAATTGAAAGAAAAATACAGTAAGTGTTTGCATGCTGACAAGTGACGTTTTATCCATCAAAATATTTGCCATTCAACAAATAGTCGGAAAACGTGAAAACTTATTAACTCCATATCATATCGTACTAAGTGCAAATCATCGTACCTGTCTCATCAACTTTTTCTACAGTTATGCGATCACTATCGCAACAAATTTTCATATGTTGATACAACAAACTTCCCAATGACTAATTTCACTAGGATTAAAATAGATTTTACCAATTCTGATATCTTATTTGCCTTAAGGACGAACAACAAGCAATCGAAGGGCTCTGATGGCATTCCATGATGGCATACCTCCTTTCATCCATCATTTTAACTATCTATTTAAAATCACTCTAGAAGAAGGTTACATCCCGCAAAGATGGAGTTTAGTTAAATTTCACCCAATTCTAAAGAAACACAAAAATCCAACTGATGTCAATTCCTATAGGCCTATTACTGTATTTAACTGTTTATTCTGAATATTTGAGAAGTTGATATTGAAAGTTGTATATTTCCAAGTCAAGAATCATATTGCATCCTCTCAATACTACTCGTCCAAAAACAAATCTACAATAACTAATCTTCTAGAGTTCACAAGTAGTATTTATAAGAATTTTGAAAATAAGTCTCCTACACACGCTCTTTTTTTAGACCTAACGGCTGCCTTTGACTCAATTAATATTAACATTCTATATCTATGTTTAATCAACAATTTTCATAATGACTATGGTATTCCATGATGGCATACCTCCTTTCATCCATCATTTTAACTATCTATTTAAAATCACTCTCGAAGAAGGTTACATCCTGCAAAGATGGAGTTTAGTTAAATTTCACCCAATTCTAAAGAAAGACAAAAATCCAACTGATGTCAATTCCTATAGGCCTATTACTGTATTTAACTGTTTATTCTGAATATTTGAGAAGTTGATATTGAAAGTTGTATATTTCCAAGTCAAGAATCATATTGCATCCTCTCAACACTACTCGTCCAAAAACAAATCTACAATAACTAATCTTCTAGAGTTCACAAGTAGTATTTATAAGAATTTTGAAAATAAGTCTCCTACACACGCTCTTTTTTTAGACCTAACGGCTGCCTTTGACTCAATTAATATTAACATTCTATATCTACGTTTAATCAACAATTTTCATAATGACTATGTTTTTGTTTATTGGATTATTAGGTTTCTAATTTTATGTTTTTTGCAACAATTTTTATTCCGAGAACTACACTCCTACCTTAGGAATATCTCAAGGATCTCCATCGAGCGCACTGTTATTTACTTTATATGTCAATCCTATCTTCTCTTTAAAAATTCATTCTTCGTTAATAGGATATGCTGATGATTTTAAGCTCATAAATAATTGTAAATCAACATTAGAATCCGATTTTGGTTTGGTTACCCACTGGCTAAAAGTAAACAATTTAACAGTTAACATCAAAAAGACTGCTTATATGGTCTTTTCAATACATCATTTAGATACAGTTTCCTCAATTAACTTATGCGGATCAATTATCCATTCAGTTATATTTCATAAGGATTTAGGTATTTATTTGGATCCAAGTTTATCCTTTAGGCATTACATCCAACACCTAATTAATATTATGAGAAGTAAGATGTATTTAACTAAATGTTATTTATGGAATGTCTCCGACAATTAGGCATTACATCCAACACCTAATTAATATTATGAGAAGTAAGATGTATTTAACTAAACGTTATTTATGAAATGTCTCCGATGAACATGTATTGCGCTCATGGTTTTTTGCAATGTTTATACCAATTATCACATATGGCATTTCAATCTATTCATCAGCCTCCTCAACTTCTCTCAACAAACTAATCAGTTCTTATAATCAAGCCGTAAAAATCATTCATTCACTTATTCAGCATAACAATGACTTTAATTTTTCAGCTTGTTGCTCTTGCAAATCTTTTCCGACTTTTATATCAATAAGTAGCAGTCAAAATATCAAACTCCAGTTCTTATAATCAAGCCGTAAAAATCATTCATTCACTTATTCAGCATAACAATGACTCTAATTTTTCAGCTTGTTGCTCTTGCAAACCTTTTCCGACTTTTATATCAATAAGTAGCAGTCAAAATATCAAATTCTTATCTAAATATATACAAGGATCTCTTCCAGCAGAATTCATCTACTTTAATGTACCATAAGTTAATACAAGAAAAACAGATCTTTTATTTATTCCTAAGCACCATCTACAGAGAACCACAAATTCCTTTTTCTACAGAGCTTGTAAAACATATAATGATTGGAACAGTAAAGAAACTGTTTAACTGTATTTTGGGGGTCACCCATTTCTTATATGTAGGGTGTTTAACTTGATAAATAAATAAATTCTTGACTTATAATGGGATTCAGTTTGAATTTGCCATTGTGAGAGCAAATTCAAACCATTAAGTCAGGAAGTCCCAAAATTTATGGAATGCCAACTACAAATATTTATTATTACACTTCACTTTATTGTAATAAATTTAACAAACACAAAAATACAAGAATCAGACATAAAATGGATATTTTTGTATAACAAACTAGGGACTTCAATCCTTTATCAATTGCATTGACCAGTCACAAAATTTATTGATAACATTGCTGTCATAAGTCAAGAACTAACTGTATTTAAATAGTAATGCTATTATGCTATTATTCCCTCTGCAATCTTGAACTATGATGTTATAACAGATCCATAATTTTTGAAATAGTTGTAATTAAACTGTTAATATGGAAAAAATATGCACACAAGCAGAAGGATAATTTTCTTTATTTAAGCATATAATGTCTATTGTTGTATAAGGTAAATTCACTATCATCAACAGTTATGCAAATCAGTCATTGTATAAATCATCATCAAGTATATGTACAATTAGCTCATTTGGCAGTCAATGAGTTTGTTTGTGATTGTTCTGGAACAAGCACAAACAAACTCAATGACTGTTCTGTCTTTGTTTATAGTTCCTGTGTTCTGGACTATATTTGTAAAATTCAGTTGTTTTGATCTTCAGTACTAATGAAATGTATTCTATTCATTGTTTTTGAAAGACTGCAATTATCCAAGAGTGCCAAGTTAACAATTATGATGATAAATCATGCTAATTTTTCCTAAGATGTTGATAATAATTGATAGTTTTTTCTCCCACTTGATTGTCTATCTGGCATTGGTAAAACCAATCCAGCAGATCTAATAAAATGAATTCAATCATTAAAAATTTAAATCATTTTTATATCATAAGGCAAGACAAAGAGATAAGAAAGTGGCAAAATATGTATAATCATGTTACTGACACACTGACTAAAGGTATCTTCTCAAAGTTATAAAAGAATAAAGCCGCAATAGCATATCACTGTTATTTGTTTTAACATTTGCTTTCTTCAGATTCTAATGTTGAAATGATAATGCTATGATATCCTGATGCTGAAATCAAATAATGATAATGCTGAAATGATGTCCTATAAAATCATGTTTGTGTGTTCATAACTCAATTCATCTGTCATTTTCAATTTTTTTTTGTGCAGAAAATAACATATATTATAATTTTATCATTATTTTGCAAATATAATACTTGATTTCCCAATCTATCTTGCAGATGGTAATTTAAAGTTTTTTTTTGCAAATTTATCAATGAAAATTTTTGCATATCTCCAAGATATGGAATATTTTTTTTTCTAAAATTCTATATTTAATGCTTGAAGATGTATTTTTTTCCATTTTTAATATTGTGAATGAAAACAATATTTATATCTGTTTTTCACTATTAATCTGTATTTTGTTTTTCAATACAATAAAATCAAATTCAGTATAACATGGTATTTGAACTATAAATCTATAAATACTGTACTATACATACATATACACTATACATACTATACATACATATATATATACACACACTAAATATCCAATCAGTTTCTATTCTCATTGATCATGTGTAAATTACAAAATGAAATTTTAATATTTTAACATAAAATTTATATATCTTTTTAAATATATTTAAAAAAATATAATAAAGAACTTACTTGTCAATACATTCTCGAACTACTGCAAAATTTCCATCACCAATAATTTTACCAATTTCATAATGATCTGTTATTTCTTTTGGCAAAGAATGAACAGTTACTGAATGACCATTCTGTTGTTTAATTTTTGCAGCCTATAAAAAAATAAAAAATATATCTTTATTCATTAATTTTACTTATATTTTTATTAATTTTATATCAAAGAAACTACTCATATGATACTATACAATTAATTATACTATTTCAGAATAATAAATACATAAATTCTTAAAAAGCTTTCATTAATTTTGAATGAATTTTTATGACTTAATATTCACTTGATATGCTGTACATTTACTATAAAAAATAATTTTTTTCAGATATGAATAATAAACTGTAATTTAATCTTATATTGTAAAAATTTTCCTGAATATAATCAGAAATTCCTTTTAAAAATATATTTCATGCATTCTGTTATATTCATAGTAGAATAATACTTTTATGTTGAGAAACAAAACATAATAGGTTAGTTTTAGTTAAACTACCAAATCACACAAAGAATATTTTTGGCATGGCTAGTTCAAAGTCCATCACATGCTGGCCAATACCTGTGATGGGATCAACATAAAAGTTAAGATGGGATTCAATGGACTGAGCCCAGATCCTCCAAAGTGATAACTGCTTTATCAAATGATCATCTGGCTGCCAAAAATATAATAAGTTCTCTTCTTATTAAGTTAATTTGTTCTGAAAAGCTTTGTATAAGTTAAAAATAGCATAATTCTAAAAATGCTTAATTTCAACAAATACATTCATTTTAATGATAGTTAATCCATTTTGTTCTATTATAATCTCTCATACATTGCAATTTATATTCTATTCTATCAAAAAATTAATATTTTCTGAAGAATGACAATGCAGTATATTTATTAATAATTCTGACAAAAAGTTATTCATATCTCAATTTATATTCTATTCTATCAAAAAATTAATATTTTCTGAAGAATGACAATGCAGTATGTTTATTAATAATTCTGACAAAAAGTTATTCATATCTGTAGTGTAATATTATATATATCTAATAATAAATTAGTTTTTTATCCTGCTTCAAGTAATTATATAATATCTAATAATAAATTAGTTTTTTATCCTGCTTCAAGTGTAATAATAAATTAGTTTTTTATCCTGCTTCAAGTGCTTGTTGTGATTTCGTATAAATTAGTGTATTTATCCTGCTTCAAGTGCTTGTTGTGATTTCTTGAGTTATTCATATTCTTATATTTTTTATTTTAATGAATATCTTTACATTTTTCATTAAATTTATCATCATTTACTTATCATTATATCTTACTTAAAATTGTCAACTTATAAAATATGTTAGTGTTTGTTCTACTAAAAAAAATAATACAAAATTTATTTTGTTTATGATAAGGATTTAATGAATCAGATTTTTTTCTTGGAATTTTGTATAATTTTATTATATAGGATGACGAAAGTATTGTAAAGTATAATTTGTATGATGATAATTTAATTAGATAAAAAAAAAACTGAAATTGTCATTTTAATTAATTTCTTTTATTAAGAACGTTTTTGTTATTTTTTATAGATTCTTCAGCCATTTCTTATATTATTCTTCATTAAGAACATTAAAACATACATTATAATATCATATTACAGTAGACTCTCAATTAATCATGGTAATTGAGAAATTAATTCCCCCCCTGGATATAATCCACAAAATACTCAAAATGTTAAATTATGGAAAATATGCATTTAATATTAAAAACAGATAAATTGCATACATACACATATTAAAATGTTCTATTATTTATTGAAAAAGGAAACAAGAAATTTGTTTATTTGCAGTAAAAAATTATTGCAATATTAGCAATTTTAATTTGATTCTAATTTTAATTGCCAATTATCTAAGACACATTTATAATAAAGACAAATCTGAGCATTTAAAAATATTTCAGATATTGCATTTATCCAGAGTTGCAGATTAATCCCAGTTAACCCATAATTCTGATAAGTCAACCTTAGATAATTAGAGTCTATTGTATTTTATTAATTCAATTTCCAAATTTCTAAGACATTTCCATCATTAATACAGTACTTTCTATTTGCTTAAACTTAAATATCAAAATTATTGTCAATAAATGAAATTAATTGAAATTATTGAGGTCTGAGTGTTTTAAAATCAATTAAATTTTGTAATAGCAGCAGAGATTGATAAAAAATAAAATAAAAAGTAATAATTGCTTAGAAGGTACTGAAAATTAAGACACATTTATAGAAACAGTAGTCAAGTTAGAGTTAATATTGTTAAAATATCCTATAATAGAAATTTCATGAATTGGATAAATGGCTAGATAGAAATAATGAGAATAAATATGAAAATTTAAAGCAACAAGCAATATTTGTTAGAGTTAATATTGTTAAAATATCCTATAATAGAAATTTCATGAATTGGATAAATGGTTAGATAGAAATAATGAGAAAAAATATGAAAATTTAAAGCAACAAGCAATATAGTGTAAAAAAATAAATTCTTTAATTTTGTAAAATTTCATTTTTTAAAATCTTGTAAAAATTCATAAATATGAAGCACCAAACAACAAGAAAAATATTTTCAAAAATATGCCTCTATATATTTCTAAAACTGTGAACTCAAAACAGTGTAAATCAGGGACAGATTATTTTTTGGAATTTGGTGCTGTTTATACACTCTGTAAAATAAGTAGAAGGACACAAGAAAAATTTTCACAAAACGTAAAAGAAAGGATTTTTTATTCATGAAAAGTTTCATGAAGAACATAAAGGGATGAATATAAAAATAAATGACAATTGAAAATAATTTACAGAAATAGTAAATAATTTATATCACATCACAACTTGGCACTGTGAATAAATATGTAAAAA
>AYEL01089823.1:0-19018 GCA_000484575.1 Olivierus martensii | reverse complement strand
AATCATTAAAATATAAATATTTCAATGTATAATATTTTATTTATTATTATAAAAGTAGATTTTTAATTTGTTCCATATATTTGCTGAAATAAAGTTAAATATAAGTCGTCCTTGACTTATGATGCCCTTGATTACTCTTACTTACAATAGTGATATCATTAATAAATTTGTGGTTGGTCAATACACAACTTTTGGTACCAGTTTATGCACAATAGTGATATACCAAAAGTATTCTTTATGTTTGGGTCTTGTAGTTTTGTATTCTTTGTTTATTAATTTCCTAAAGGTTAGTAGTGGGAAATCTATAAATTTTGAGCATTTCTGACTTACAAACATGGGATATGATTCGAATCCTGTCCTAAGTCAAGGACTACTTGTACATTAAAATGATTTTAAGAAAATGAAAACTTTTATTAAATTGTAATTAAGCTTTATTATATAGTTCAACTTTATTGCTTATGAATCAGTATTGTTTAATAAGTAATTATTAATTTAATTGAATTTAATTAATTAATAAGTAACTTTTGATATTTAAATATATTAAAAATATATTGTCAAAATAAATTGTATCAAAAATATTTATAATAAAATATTCTAAAGAAAATAAATGGATTTATTTTTTGAAAACCATAAACTTTGAATAGCCATTTTCAATTTTCAGAAATAATGATCATAAATTCTGTATAAAAATCAGATTGAAAAAGTTTACTTGAAACCCTTGTATTTTAATTTGATCATAAAATTTTTTTTTTTCAAGATTATGGATTATTTACCATTAAGAAATCTTATTTTGAAAAATTATTTATTATATTATTTTAATAACTAAATATACAGCACACTTGGCAGTAGTGACTTCAAAAGTATTTTATTTAACAAACATATTTTTAATAAAAATATATTATTTTAATATCATTATTAGTCCATTTCAGGATCATCTTTAGTTATTAATAAAAAGTTGTTCATAACAATAAAAAGAAGTTGATTTTAGTAAATAGTTATTAAATATATAGTATATAGTAGTGGTGTTTAACCCGTTATTTTTCGTTAAAATTGTCAAATCAATAATTTTTTTATCATTTGGAAGTATACACATGAAAAGTTTTCAATATTAACTGATATTGCTCAAAAATAGTATACACATGAAAAGTTTCCAATATTAACTGATATTGCACAAAAAATTCTGTTGTGTTTCGGATTGACATACTTGTCAGAATCTGCTTTTTCAAATATCAACATTATAAAAATCAAGAAACCAAATTACAATATCTGCCATTGGCCACTTCTTCATATCGATCTGACTATTGCAAGCTTCAAACAATGCCAAATTTCACATTAACTTTTTTTTTTTTTAAATCAACCAGCATTTCTTGTAACTTATGAGTTTGTAATCAATCTGTTGTTTTTTCTAAGTTTTGTTTTCTAAAATAGAGAAATAAATATTTTATTCCAATATATTTGTTTTATATGTTGAATAAAAATAATTAAAAGTGATAAATAAATTTTTAAATACACAAATAAAGTTTTTAGTTATTTGAAAGTTTTTAGGGCTGGGAGAGTGGGTTCTCCAAAGTGAGTGAGTGTATTTAACTCTATAGTTGTACATAATCAGATATCAGGTTGGGGGAATGTGATTTATATAAGAGAATAGATTGCCGAATAACTTAGTGTAAAAAAGTAGCTAGTATAGTAAAAAAGGTTGAACACCACTGGTATATAGAGAGTAAAAGCTATGAATAAACTTTTCAAATTTCTCAAGAGCCCTTTATTTATACTGTAAATTTTATTGAAATTTAACAATAAATATTTGAGTTGTAAAGGAGAATTGACTTACCAATGCTCCTCATCTTATGATAAGGTTGTGTTTTTATAACCCCATAGTAAAGTCAAAGATGACTGACAGTAATAGTAACTTGCATCAACATATAAGAGCTATTAATAAAACACAAAATGTTTGTATTCAAACCACACAGTATATTTATAGTTAATATATAATAAGAAAATTCATTTAATAGTAAAAGGAATGAAATACAGTGAAACTCAGTTATAATGAGAATCACAAGAAAAGGAAGAATTGCTTGTTATAACTGTTATTCTTTGTATTATTGAGCATAAAAATGTTTGGAATTAAATCCATATTCTCTAAGATGGTAAAAATTATCTGGAATTAAATTTGGATTCTTCAAGATGGTAACTGCTTTACCACTCAGCGATCCAACTGACTGTGAATTTTTGATAAAACAAAAAAGTATTTCTAACCAATATGCTGTGAAAATAGCTATCTTTGGAATAATATAAAGAAAATCATAAGACTGGGTTATCATAAGTTGAATGATCATACATAAAAGAACACCTGTATTTAAAATGGAGCATTATAACTTTCATACTGATATAACCAAGTATAGCTGAAAACAGATTAAAACTCTAATTTGATTCCAAATCTTAAATGAGTTTAGTCTTAATAAAATAGCTATCATTAAAGAGAAATTGTTTATTTACAAACAAGAAATAAATAATAATAATAATAATAATAATCCCTTAATTGTACATTTAATAATTAATCAAGAATGATAATATTTCAGTATTATTATTAATTTTATTTAGGTTTTATTTTGATTTATTAATATATAGATTTTTAATTTGAAAGTTATTTTTATTTTTTGGAATCTTTACATTTAAATTTATTCCATTCCAAATAAGAATATTATTTGTTTGGAACATTTGTATAACTAATGACGGACTAATGTGCAGAACTATTTTTCAAAAGATGATTATCACATAAAGAAATTAAATACAGGTCAAAATACTATATATTATCTATAGTAATGGAAATAATTATTGCATCCTAAGAATTTGTTGAAATTTAGAAATGCACACAAATTATTGCATCAGAATTGTAAAGTAGGTAAATATTAGGGATATGTTTCTTTGTTTCTCTGACTGCAAAATTCTCTAATCAGCGTATTTAGATCTATTTTTCAAATTATTATAATATTGTTTGGAACAACAGGGCATTTGACTCATAATTGTAATTCTCTAATACATATCTAGTTGTGATCTATTAAGTAATGAATTAAATATTTTTATGTTATTTGCATTGCTCTCTGTTGTTGAACATCTCTAGTACTACTACTATATTTCCAAATATAAGGAATGATGATGCAATAATTTTATCCATTACTTATCTTTAAAAGTTCAGTAATTCACATAAACAAGCTCATAGAGCAGTGGTTCTTAACAGATGGTCTCCAGAACACTGATGTTCTACAAATATTACAAGTGTTCTGCAAAATTATGAAATCGAGGTCTACTTGAATGACCTAAGCTTACTTGGCAGTATTCTCAATGACGAATTAATTCTCAGATCAAGATCATTCCTAATTTTTCGTATTTGTCACAACAAATTTCGTGAATTAATCTTCAACTACCAGGGTTATTTAACTCTCTTCTATCGGAGAGGGGTTAAATAACCTCTCGCAGATGGAGATTAATTCACGGAATTTGTTATTCAGAGTATGAAAAATAGGAGTGATCTTGATCTGAGAATTAATTTGTCATTGAGAATACGGCCGACTGTGCAGTACACATTTTATAATGTAGACAAGATTCAACTTGCATTTTCAAATAAACTAGATAAGCAGGCTTACTACAAAAGCACTTAAGATTTTGCTACAGTTTTTGACATCATATTTGTGTTAGTTAGCCTTTTCAACATTAATGAACATAAAAATATTGACGAAGAAATGAGGATAGCTTTATCACATGTTAAACCTAACATTGCTGAGATCTGCAAAAGACAATTAGCTCAGGCATTGCATTAAACTTGATTTAAAAATGCTCCATTTTTCTAAAAAAGTTAGAATTCTTAAGCATATATGTTTTCTTTATTAATGTTTTTTTTATTGTCATTTAATGTGTAATGTATAATTTTTAGTAAAATGCATGTTCATGCGTATTTTGGTTGTTTATGATCTTAATAATATAGTGCTCCACAAATTTTCTTTACAATAAAAGTGTTCTATGACTTCAAAAAGGTTAAGAACCACTGTCATAGAGTATAAAATAATCATTTAATCAGACCAAAAAAAATGATTATCTGAAGCATTTTGACTTCAAAAAGTTATCATCAGCAGTTTAAAATAATTTGAATACAAAAAGCAAAATTACAGAATGTTAAAAGAACAATATTTAGAATTTAAAGTGCAAAGGTTAGTTACATTCATGATAGCATAACTTCCAATAAATATAGTAATAACACAGTTCATATATCTAAGCTAATTAAATTGTGTAGCAGATAGAATTTAAAGTGCAAAGGTTAGTTACATTCATGATAGCATAACTTCCAATAAATATAGTTAGTAATAACACAGTTCATATATCTAAGCTAATTAAATTGTGTAGCAGCTAACTTAGTCTTCATTATTTATGGCTCAAACCCATGACATCAGGATTACTTCTGGCATGTTATTTTTAGTAATAAGGGTAGTGTTAACATGCTTGACTATTTGTAGAGCTTCCATCTTGATTTCCTCTATAGAATGGGCATTTTTAATCATCTCAGCTTTATCATATTGATAAATAATAATCATAGCACTGAAACAGGTACAAAGAAGTGAGTTTTCACTTCTTTGTACCTATCTCAGTGCTATGATTATTATTTATCATTTATCAAGACAGTGGTTTTTCAATTCTTAATAGATTTTATCATATTGTACATCTAAGGACATTTCATAAAATTTTCCAGTCAGGACTGTAATTTTGCTTTCTGTATTTGAACTGTATTAATTTGAGCTTTTGATAATGATGAAATTTTGAAGGCTAAAGTGCTTCAGATATGTATTTTGTCTGATTAAATGATTATTACTATGCTATGCTATCTGTACTTTGTGAGTTTGTTTACTTCAGTTACAAAGTGCAGATAATCCTTGATTTACAACCACTTATACTTATGACAGCAATAACATCAATAAATTTTATAATTGATTGGTTAATTGACAAAGAATTTGATATACAATATGAACAATAGTTTGATATACAGAAAACACACTTTTTTTGTGTTTGTTATTTTTATTATTATAAAATGGTGTGTAATAATAAATTTTGGTAGTGGACATTCTATAAATTTTGGGTATTGATGGCAGGATTCAAATCAAATTCTATCATAAATTAAGGACTACCTGTAATAAGTTTTACTTTGTATTGCACTTTGTTGATTTAATATTTAAATACTGTTTTAAAGTAATTATTATATTTTATTCTAGGTCTTTTTACTCAGGTAATTCAAAGAAAAAACAAAAATTTGGCAAGAGAGAGAATGAGAAAAGTCATAGGTGAAGCCCCCAGAGTTTGCATTGATTTAAGTTTTGGTTCTATGATGTCTGAAAAGGTAAAAGAAATAGTTTAGAAAATTGTACAGCCATAAAATTAGAAACCATATGCTATTTACAATAAATATCTTGCAAAGAAAAATTAATTTGGTATAGAAAGTTACATGATATGATTAAACACTATATTTATGATTTTATATATGATATAACCGATATTTCCTTTAAGATGACCAAGATATTAAATAATGATTTTCACAAAGTGTAATGCTTGGTGAAAATCATGAAAATGAAATTTTTAAAACAGTTATCTCAAAATATGATTAAATGGAGTCATATTTAAAGGTGAAAATTTAACAGATACATGAAAATATAGATAGGTAAATTATTATGGAAAGGGAGAGAGAATTTATCTAGTTCAAAAATATTTTTGCAGAATAAAAAATAATTAAATACGTTTAATTTCTGCAACCCAGTCTTACATGCCAAAGAACATCATCCCATGTCTAATGAAGACAATGCATTTCTTAAAAATTTGTTAAATGAGAATTCAGTTCTCATTAATTTCAAAATAAAAATTTCCAGCTAGTTTTTACAACTTAAACAGAATTCAGAGCATTTGAAAAATGATTTTGTTTAACTTGAATTAGCATTAAATTAATCTGCTGTTAGCTCCATCATTTACAGCAAAATTTCATTTCGTGGTTTTGTTCTTGTGAATTGCAAATCACTGAAAAATTTTTTCTGTAAAACTTAAACCTGACAAAATGGCAGAAAATTTTCTTTCAAACATTTTTGACATATCAGAGGAGATTTATACTTTAATAAAAATTATAAATCTACTCTGACATTTCAGAATTCAATTGTCATTTTTTATTCTGAAATGACAATTTTTTTACAATAAAATTTTTATTAGATCTTATTGTATAAAAAAAAATTAAAACCATTTCTTTCTTAGAATGAACTTCATATCCAGTGCAAAGAAAATTTTTTTGCCACTGATAGAGCAGATTTCTGCAGTACAAATGCAATACTCCAAGACAGCCATAAAATTTTCATCCCGACATTATTATATAACATATATTTTTTGCAAACTTTGGGAATTTAATAGATTTCAATAAGAAACTAATTACTGTAAAGAAAAGCATTTCTAAAAAAAATTATTGGATCATAAAAGCGCAACAATGATTTTTGATAATATAATATGAATCATTTTTTTAAATAATTAACTTTTTAGAAATAACAATTATAAAAAATAATCTCTGCAAAAGCTATTCAGAAGTTTTAATAAATTTTCCCAAAATTTTGGCTTGATTATGATTTTGTTTAACTTGAATTAGCATTAAATTAATCTGCTGTTAGCTCCATCATTTACAGCAAAATTTCAGTTAACTGAAAATTAACCATTTAGAACAAATAGATAGAACAGTAGTTTTTCAAGCTATGTATCATCTATTTATAATTATTAGCATAATATCATTTATAATATAATAAATGTTTGAATGTATTTCAATAGAAAGCTTTATATTTTTAAATGGTTTATTTAAGTGAAATTATGATATTTGATGATAATTTAGGAACAATCCGGATTGATTCAAACAGATACTGTAAGGATCAAAATTTGTAGATTTTATTTATATATCTGTAAACTATTGATCTGAAGACAAAAAAAATGAAATAACTTTTTCTTCTTAATTAAATATCAAAATAAATAATGAATGCATACAAATTTTATCTATTTATCTAATTTATTTTATCATATAACATATGTTGCACTATTATTCTCTGCTATCTACTTTTTATTTTTCTAAAATACATATTTCAATATATGATATAGTAGTAATTATGATATTTTTATGTGTTTTACAAATTATAAGGATAACATCAGTTATCTTTTATGGCATCCTAATGGTTAGGCTCTAATTTCTTGAGTATAATGAGATTTATTTTATATTCCATACTACATTTTGATAATTTTTCCTTAAGATTTATTAATTTTCTAGGCTGTAGAAACATTTATTAAAAAATTGATATTCTAAAAAATTATAGCTTTTAATAAACATTATATTTAATAATAATAATTGATATCAATATGTATTCTATTGATCATCAATGTGGCATAGTAGAGATTTAAACAAGAAGTTTCAGAAAGAACTGAAATTACCTACTTCTCAAAGATGTCATTTATTTTTCATTCATTTAGCATTTGGAATCCATTAATTTCGTATGTGAAATTTTAATGCTAATTTAACCAACATAGATATCATGTTGACTTCACTTCTCTGAGTTGATGACATTATTGTGACATTACTTATTGCTATGTCATTGTGACATGATAAATTATAGATCTTTTGTGGCATCATCTACTATTATGTTACAATGGGACTATGACATCATTTTGATAGGTATTGAGATAAATGGTGCTATGTTAAGAAATCAAGTAAACCATATGTTATGCCTAAATTGTTGACACTTAGTGCCATCTATTGGCAAGAATATAAAGTAAAAATGTAATAAAAATGAAATTCTATCCTGCAAGATTAGTCAATCCTATAGAATTAAAGGAAATGGCATTGAGGTGGCTTTTAATGGCAGAACATCACTACCAAATTTCATGAAAATCTAATTAGTTCAAAAATTAGTGGGGGGAACAGACAAACATTGGCCCAATCTTATAAGCCTCCATTTCTTTTAGAAAGTAGGCTAAAAAGTAATATTCTTGCATGTTTTAAAAATGATACAGTACTTTTAAAATATATGCAGGGTGTTTCTAAAGTCCACCGACAAACTTCCAGGGCAGGTTCTACTCATGAAAATAAAAAAAAATGTCCTATGAACACAATGTCGGAAATGCATATTTAATGAATTATAGCTTTTCTAAAACGGAACTATTTTAGTAATACTTCGCTGTATTGAATAATCATAAGTAACTGAAATCATATTATTAAAATACTTCTCAAGACAATTAATGTATTTATAAAAGATAATTTATTCTGAAAAGTTATCTTTAGAGACGTGATGTTTTACCTAAAATGTAAATTTTGCGCGATTTACAATCTATCTGTCATGGGATAGTCACTGCCACCGCAAGAGTTTTAATGAAATTTGAAGAAGCCAAAAACATTCAGGTGACGCACCATTTCAAAAAATTATAGCAAATAACATTGAAATTTTAATTTTGTTACTATTTAGGCAGGGGAAATCCATAATGGAATTGTTTACGTGTTCCGAAATGATCAACATGCATTTAATGTATGGGCTTGCTCAGGAAAACTGGCGTGAAGCATGTAGCCTGTATCAAGAACAGTATCCAGGGCGCAGAATGCCTCATCACACTACATTTGCCGCCATTAACAGACATCTAAGAGAATGTGGCACGTTAGGAGTACAAAGAGAAATTGGAAGACCCAGAAGCTCTAGAACACTTGAACTGGAGGGACGGATTCTTGATACGATAGCTACCAATCCAAGAGTAAGCATTAGGACACTAGCCAGAAGCAAAAATGTAGCTCCTACAATTGGAAGGTATTACATGAAAACTTGCTGTATCTCTACCATCTCCAATGTGTCCAGGTTTTATGCACTGACGATATGCCCTTAAGAATGCAGTTCTGCCACTGATGTCTTCAAAAAGAAATCATAAACCCAAATTTCTCAGCCAACATTTTATTCAGCGGTGAATCCAGCTTTGCCAGAAATGGGATCTTCAACTTTCATAATTTGCATTTGTGGGCGGTTGAAAACTCACATGGCACCTTCATAGCAAGATACCAACATCAATTTTCGGTCAATATGTGGGCCTGTATTGTTGGCGACAGAATTTTGGGGCTGTACTTCCTACTTTCCCAGTTAAGCAGTGATGTGTATCTTGACTTTTTGCAACACAGCCTATGTGAGATGTTGGATGACATCAACCTTGAAACAAGACGTCGAATATGGTTCATGCATGATGGAGCTCCAGTCCACTTCCATTGTGAAGTGCGTACATACTTGAATGACCATTTCCATAATCAATGGATTGGCAGAGGTGGTCCTGTTGCATGGGCTGCCGAGATCCCTGGATTTAAATCCATTGGACTTTTATCTTTGGGGACATCTTAAAGGCCTAATGTATCATTCCGAAGTGTCTGTGCCCGATGAACTCTGAGAAAGAATTACGAATGGGTTTACAGACATCAAGAACATGCCCAGGATTTGTCAAAGAGTTAGACTCTCATTTTCAAAACATTTACAAGCCTGTATTGAGTCTGACGGAGGGCATTCTGAACATTTATTATGATGCCCTCCTGCAACTTTGTTGTTGTTGTTCAGTTTTACTAAAATACTGTATGTAAAAAATAAGGCGTTTTGTTTGCAATTAATAAAAAAGTTAATTGAATTGTTGTTGGAGGTATTTTCAAATGTTATAAAGAACGTCGATACATATTACGCGCGGATGAATACATTCTATGACTTTCGGGTGAAAAACTGATTTATCTTGAAAAATATGCATTTCCAATACTATGTTCATAAGACATTTTTTATTTATTTTCATAAGTAGAACCTGCCCTGGAAGTTTGTCAGTGGACTTTAGAAACTCCCTGCATATATATACCGGGTGTTTTCTAGCACCTGTACCACTCTTTTTTCTCAGAAACGTGGTGAGATAGGAAGTAGTGGAAAAAATTTTGATTGCTACAAAGTATATCTGAAGAATCGAATGGGCATGATAAAAATTTTGTGGGTCGCAATGAGATAGGAAGTAGGGGAAAATTTTGATTACCAAAGTATACTGGCGATGAGATAGGAAGTAGGGGAAAAAATTTTGATTACCAAAATATATATCTGATCGAATGGGCATGATAAAAATTTTGTGGGCCCATTGGAAGTAGGGGCATAAAGGTCAACTATGAAATCTCCAATGGAAACCAATGCCGATTTTGGCATAATTGGATAGAACTGTGAAAAACAAACAACTTTTGTTTTGAAAGTTTTTTAATATCACTTACGGATTGTGAGACATCACAAAAAAAAGATGCCGCCACATGTACTGCCGATTGGGCTATTCAAGCAGTAAGAAGAATAAAAATCAGACAGAGGGCATTTGTGTACATTGCCAAACATTATTAAAGCAGCAAAGAGCAGTATTTTGCAGATTTAAAGCGAATTTTAGTACTCTGTAGTGCACTCGAACTGCAGGTGTGACAAGTCCTTCGCCATCACAGTTCGGCATGGAGCCATATTCAAGAACAAGGTTTCTGGACTAGTTTCAGCCCTTTATGAGTGCCATGATGTACACAGATACCCTCTGTCAGATTCTTCCTTTTATTATTGATTGAATAACCCAATCAGCAGTACATGCGGCGGCATCCTTGTGAATTCTTACAACCGTAATAAGTGATATTAAAAAACTTTCAAAACAAAAGTTTGTTTTTCACAGTTTTATCCAATTATGCCAAAATCAGCATTGGAGATTTCATAGTTGACCCCTTGTGCCCCTATTTCTGATGGGCCCACAAAATTTTTATCATGCTCATTCAATTCTTCGGATATACTTTGGTAATCAAAATTTTTCCCCTACTTCCTATCTCATCATGTTTCCGAGAAAAAAGGGTGGTATGGGTGCTAGAAAACACCCGGTATATACCAAATAATTTGAAGTGAATCATATTAACAGTAAGTACATGAAAAGTATGTGTCATCATATAGTATTTCCAATGAAAGAAAGATATAAACTTTTTCAGTGATTTAATAACTTTGTGTGATTTTTATTATTAGATATACAATATTTTGCAGTTTTATTTAATATAATTTCAAAAATTGTTATAAATAGCTGAATAGTTTGATCCATTTAATCTGCCATATTTAATCCCTTGAATCTTTAATGGAATTCTAATGAATATTTTGAATAAATTCTTCTTAAACCCTCTAATAATAAGGATTTTCCTCATCATTAAAGGTCAAGAACTTATTTTAATTTTTAAATCATCTGCCATATTTTTAGTTGTTTGAATATTTTGTAATCAGTTAATATTATTTAATTAAGAAATTTTTTCAATATATGAGATTGGGATTTGCTGTTAATGTAATCAAAAGGTTTTGTTGTTAGTGAATAAATGATTGAAGTGCAATTATATATAGAATTTTCATCTATAATCAAAGCATAATTGGAATTCACAAAGCATCTAATATGATGATACATTATTTTATTCCTATAGTAATGCAAGTATTAATTATTTAAATGCATTAGAAGGTCTTTGGCATGATGTCAATATCTTTATTAATGAAAAATTTAAATACTATGACTTTCTAATGATTCTAAAGGGTATTTAATATCTGTCAGGCATTTGAAGTGCATATATTATATTCAGTTCATGCTGCTGAATATAATTATTAAGAATAGAATTTGTAATGATATGAAATTAGGTTTTTAATTTTTTCCAGGTATTGCATATAAATAATGGAATTTAAGTTATTTTTAATTTATTAATTAATAATTTAATTTGAGTTGGATTTTTTGTTTACAGGAACTGCATCGACTATCTTCACAACTGCGTCGCTTATATGGTTCAAATCAAAATAGTATTAAACCAGTTCATCTATTCTTTACTAGTTTTGGAAATGAAAATCCCTTATATAAAATTTGCTGTGATAAAAATGATGGCTTTCTTAATTATGTTGTGAGTATAGAAATCTATATTAATTTTTAAAAATTTATAATAATGCAACAAATTTAATGAAATTTTAAAAATGGATTAGTGCATAAAATGATGATAATAGTGTATAATATAGTATAAGTTTTGATTCATAAAATGAATTTATTCTCTGTAATTCATCAATTGGTATTTATATAAATTATTTATTTCTGAATAGAAAATAATTTATATAAATATCAATTGAAAATATTTAGCAGAAAAATAAATATTTCTGCAAAATATTCATTTTTCTGCTAAATATAATTGTTGCCTTACTAGATATTTATATATACAGTGGTGGCCAAAATTGTGGACACTTTTTGAAAATTTCATGTTTTGCAACTTTGCATGCCTATAGTAAATGTTATGTTTTATTAAATGCAAATATTTATATATCAGTTGAAAAATAATTTTATCCAGAATTCAATACAAAAAACAGAATTCAAATATCTGCACAATAAAAAAGTTATGATTTGAAAACAGCAATAATGGTCAATTATTTCTAAATGCAGTGTACTGTCAATATTTAGTAGAGTAGCCTTTATTTTTTATAACAGCATCACATTGACTTTTCATTGAACTGACAAGTATTTGAAGCTCTTCCTTCATTATTACATGATGTCAAGAAGCAATTATAGCCTCAATTAATTGCCTTTTATTTGATGGATATCTCATTTGTACAAGGTTTTTCAAGCAATATCACAAATTTTCTATTAGATTCAAGTCAGGGCTGTTTCCTGGCCAAGTAAACAATTGAATACCTCTTACTGTGAAGCACTATTACATATTTTTACTATATAACAGGGAACTGAGTCCTACTGAAAAGAAATTTCGCATTGTTGGGGAAAAGATCTCTGATGGAAGGTAGCACTTTTGGTTCCAGAATGGTGTCAATATATTTTCTTACATTCAGCATACCATTAATTACATGAAAGTGGCCAACACTATCTGCTGACATACATGCCCAAATCATAACACTGGCTGGGTCTTTGAAGTTGCTGAAATGCACTCAAGTTATAGTTCTTTGCCTACTCTATGTCTCACATATATTTGCCCATCACTACCAAACGACAATATCCTACTTTCGTCACTCCAAATAACTTGCTTCCACTGATCATCTGTCCATTCAATGTGTTCTTTAGCCCATTGAATTTGTTTTTGACACTGTTGTAGATTCAGATATGGATTTTTTTCTCTGAATCATACCTCTTAGTCCAGCATCTGATGATCATCTTATTGTTCTTGAACTGACAAAAACACCAATTGCACTTAGTGGCTTCAGATGAAATTCTTCTGTCCTTGAGACATAACATTTTTATTCTTCTGTCATTCACAGATTTTGTGCATTTTTGCCAGTCTTTTCCTGCTTTGTTTTTATTGATTTTGTCTCATTATAATGTAAAGAAAGCTTTTGTACTCCAGATTTAATCCTGGTTCATCTACTTGTCTTGCAATTTCAGCATAGGAAAAGCCAATTTCATGTAATACAACTATTTTGCATCTTTTTCTAGGTGCCCAGTCAACTCTTCTATTTGGTATCATTGCTCTATATTTATAATATACACTTTAAATTTTATTAAACTTAAAAATATTCACACAATTGCCAATTGTGCTTAACTCACATCAATAACCAACTTTCTATCACAGAACAAACATCAAAACTCTTTTGTCCAGACTTGAAACATGATATATTGCTACCGCCAATTTGATTGGTTCCCAGAACAAAGACTATGATTGTCCGGTAGGGTTTGCAATTTCAATCCACTTCTTAGCTCAATCACATCTATGTTTGTTTTTTAAACTAAAACAAGCATAACTTTTTTTATTGTGCAGATATTTGAATTCTGTTTTTTGTATTGAATTCTGCATTAAATTATCTCTCAACTGATATATAAATATTTGCATTTTGTGAAACATAACATCTATTACATCACAAAATTTCAAAAACTCTTCAATAATTTTAAGTAATATGATAGCAAAATGCTCTAGCTACCAATATAATGTAAAATTACACAGTTAGTTAACATATTACAATCGATATTTTCAAGATGGCAATTACACCAAAAATTCCTTGCTTTATATTCAGAACTTTTTATTAAAATCTATGAAATAAGACACTTTTAATTGGTCCAATTGTGAAATATATTACAATATATAGTATATAAAGTTATTTCAGTACTTTTGGAGCCAAAATAATAGCAGTATCTGAGTTACAAATAACTTGAGTTATAAGAAAAACTTACATACAAATTATGCTCATAACTAGAGGAATGTCTGTATAAATAAATGGAATTTTGTTTATGACCATTTTAAAGGATGGATGACCTAAAAATCTATAACCAAATTTGTCAGAGAAATTGAGAAATTAGTCAAAAATCAAAATTGACAAAAGTGGTTTTATTTGTTTAGTATTGTTTGAAAAACATTAATGACATGGATATAAAGATAGATAGATTTCTTTAATTAATATATAATTTTTTAAATCTTTTAAAAGAATTTTCAAAAATATTTTAAAATCCTCTGTTAATAAATAATGTAGAAATCATAGATATTTTCTTCATCATACTATTTAATTCTCAATGCTTCTAAAGTATTTCAATTAACCATGAGGTTACATAATCTATTGAAATACACATCCTTTTCAATCAATAATCTTAAAATATAAAAATATAGTATTACAATGTTGCATATATTTGCTATATGACACAATAAATGTACATACAGTAGACTTGCATTTTTACAAACTATTTAATTGCTCTCAGAAAGTCCTTAATGTTAATTAATGTCATTCCATATACAACTTTCAATTTTATGAACTTTTTTGGGGTCCATACGAGTTTGTAAAATCAAGACTTCACTCTACTGTATATATATTTACAGTTGGACCTCCATATATCAAACTTCTATATATCGAAATTCTCTATATATCAAAGTTTTTGTTAATCCCGTGAAATTTCCATTGAAATTTGTTTCTATATATCGAAATTTTTAATTTCAGAGGCGAGGGGAAAGAATAAGGTAAGGAGTCTAGATTAGGTCTGGCTAGAAAAAGCAAACAAATAAAAAAAAATGGATGTGTTGATTTGTACTGTAGAGGGGGTTAGTGTAAAGTTCTAGGGCTTGTTTTGGTTTTGTCTGTTACTTGTGTTAATTGCCTTAAAATCAAAACCAAAACTGAACTGTTAGTTTCAATTTCGTTTTCATTATCACTTTTGTATTTTTGCTGTTTTTCTTGAAATGATTGGACGAAAGATTAACACTTTATCATTACAATTGAAAATAGATCTCAAATGTAGCAAAAAGGTTAAAATGAAACCTAAAGAACTGGCTGTTAAATTCAAATGTGGAAAATCTCAAGTTTATGAAATTCTGAAACATAAGGATAAAATAAAAGAAAAAAAGGAATTTAAGTTCCAAACGTAGATTAAGAATAACAGGAAAAAATGAAGATCTAAATTGTATTCTCTATGACTGGTTTGTTGATGTGCACATATAATCACACCACACTACATTAATTTTGGAATTAAACAATAATTAATAATTATTTTTATTAATTTATATTGTGTTACTGTGTATTGGATTAATAATTAATTATTTAAATTCAAGTTAAGGTAGCATTATCTAATAATCAAATTTTAATATTTGACTAATTTCCCAAAATGAAAATTTGCCTTAGCCTTGAATCAAACCAGGAATATTTGGGTTATTGATCCAATGCTTTAACCAGTTAGACTATCAAAGCACTGGTAGATTTCATTTCAGGAAGTTTATATATTAATTAATTTGGCTGATTTAGAATATATAGACTAATCCAGTTATTTGGTGCTGTATTTTATTTATATATTATCAAAATATGTACTATGGCAGCAATAATTTAGTGTAAATGCATTGAATGTTGTTTTTTTTTTTTCAATGCCAGAGTGAAACCTGGATAAACTGGAATACTATCTGTAGTGGAAAAATTTTCTGGTCCCTTGCAATTCCAGCTTAGACAGGTTTTACTGTATATGTTACAATAATATATCAGTGATCACAATATTTATCACCAAAATGCAAGCAGTGTGTTACATGTTTTCTGATAGGTAAGCAGAAATTCAGATTATGTTGCAGTCTATTGAGAAAGCTTCTGAGATTGATTTATTGACCATGATATATGAGGTCATTGTATAACATATATATGTGAGGTCATTGTTAACATGACAATATTTTTAAATATTTTTATGATTATAATTATTTAATAACTCAAACTATTTGCCTTTATTATTATTATTATTATTATTATTTTAAATGGTAAGTTGGGTTTTGTAAATCAGTATGATACTTTTATAGAAAAGATACTAAATATAAAATCTCTCATAATTCATAAATTTGAAAAATTTTATATAAAAGAAAGAAATCATGGATGACAAGTGAGATTTTTGAGAATTTTGATAAAAAAAAATGACAAGACAAGAGAAAAGTTGTTCTTTTCGTAGTCAACAGCACATTCTTCTTCTATAACAAAAAAATTAACAAATGCTTATTTTTTCCTCCAAACACAATGTCAAAATTACAACCAATGGATCAAGTTGTAATAAAAAATCTTAAAATGCATTATCAAAAAACAGATTCTCAAGGAACTAATTTTTGTACTTGAAAACGATCAACCTATTGACAATGTAATTAATCTCAGTGTGTGTATATCAGAATTAGCAAAAGTGTGGCAAAATGATATAGCGGAAATAACAATACAGAATGGCTTCATAAAAGCCAGCTTCTCTGAAAAGTCTGTTGTGGAAGAAGTACACATTGAGGAATGTTGGAACCAGTTACAGTCAACAGCACAACAAATGACAAAATCTCACTTAATGAATATTTAAACATGGATGAAGACATTATCATAGACAGAATATCCGACAGATGATGACATTTTAAGTTCAATAAATGATAGTGAAAATCAAGATAAAGAAAATGAGGCAGATGAAATAGAAGTTCGTAAATCTTCCAAAACAGAAATAATGGCAGCATTTGAAACAATTCGCCAAGGGTTTCGATTTGCAGAAAATGTGCCCGACAATATTTTTGAGTCGCTCAATAAGTGCAAACATTTTTATGAGGAATCTGCATTGAAATTACTTCAGCAGGATATTCAAAATTACTTTACATCTGATAATTAAATACAATATTCTAAATTATTCTAATTTATTTTGTTTAATAAATGCATGTTTTGTCCATCTTATTTTTCATTTATCTATTTTACATGCAGTAGACTTTTAATACATTAATACCTGTATACATATTTTTAAACATTAAAAAAATTCATGTTTATATTTTTTTTCTCAAAAATTTTTTAAAATCATTTAAGTTGGAGTTTTACAAACTCTGAGCCACTATCGCTGCCATCAGGGGGCTATGAAAAAGGTGATACGGACAAAATATCACTTAACTACTATACTATATTAGAGAAAATTCAGGTTTCTGTATAACGAAGTTTCTATATATCAAAATTTTTTTTAAGATATCTTCAATTTTGATATATGGAGGTGTATATCAGAATTAGCAAAAGTGTGGCAAAATGATGTAGCGGAAATAACAATACAGAATGGCTTCATAAAAGCTAGCTTCTCTGAAAAGTCTGTTGTGGAAGAAGTACACATTGAGGAATGTTGGAACCAGTTACAGTCAACAGCACAACAAATGACAAAATCTCACTTAATGAATATTTAAACATGGATGAAGACATTATCATAGAAGACGGTATCAATTTTATAAGTCGCACTAATCGAGGCCTACCTGTATATATATATATATTATACTATATAATATATAAAGTTTAAATTTTACTTCTATCGACTCTAAATCTGTATTATAAATCTAGAAAAAGTTATTTGTATAATATTAATTATAGCTATATGTAAAAAATTATAAGGACAGTTCATATAGTATGTTTTTGATTTAGGTGGCTAATTACTACTACTACTACTACTACTACTACTACTACTACTACGTGGTTAATTCACCTAAAAAATTTCTTTTTAAATCTAAAACCACAAGTCCAACAATATTTAAATTCAATATACATAAATGGGTGCATTGGCAAATAAAATGGCCAAATGAAATTTATGAGCATACTTTAAGCATAGATAAGAAAATTTAAAATCATAAATAATATTATTATAAAAAAGTAAATTATTTAATGAATTTTTCATTCACATTTTATGGAAATTCACAAAAATAAAGAGACTTACAAATGTGTATCTCTGAAATTTTATAAATCAAAACTGTGTAAGTTGAGAACTTACTGTATAAATATAAATTAGTTACAAGTTGAAAATATATTAGAAAATGTGAAAGAATGCATAAAAGTGATTAAAATTGTTGCATTTTTTACCAATTGAAATATATCAATATTTAAATATTTTATATAATTAAAATATTTGAAAAAAAAATTATAAAAATCCACTGGCACAGTCATTATGATTGTGCCAGTCTGTGTGTTGCCTGGCTAATGCCATTGACAACCTGTGGCTAAATTTAGCCCATTCAGAAATGGATCTATTGACAGAGTTTGTCGATAAAATCTGAAGATTCTGAATTAATAAAATTATCTGAAGATTCAATCCACTAGGTGGCCTCTGTGGTCAAGCAGTACTGCTTGACCACAGAGGTGACTTGTGGTCAATATATTCACTGTTATTTTCTCTGAAATACATTAGCTCATTTATCTAATTCACTTATCAAAGTTTATAATTGTTGCATGGTATAATTAGTTAAGTAATCATGTCTATTTACTGCCATTTTCTTAAATTACTGAATTTGTGCAGTGTCTTTTTTTTTCTTTTGTATGGTAAGCTTGGTGGCTAAATTTTGATTGCCCCTTTCCACTCATATAGAGTACTAAGGGAGCTGTTCTAGGCCAAAATTAAATGCAAAATGTAGAAAAAAAACAAAGAACCTTTCCAATGTGTGAAAGTAACCCAACCCATTTCATGTTAGGTAGAAGCTTAGAACTATGTTAGTAGAAAAATTAAGTACTATGTTATT